>JADILG010000123.1:0-41889 GCA_017591655.1 Thielaviopsis populi | reverse complement strand
CCCCCCCCCCTTATTCATCCACATCGAGATCGACCAGTTATTGACATTGTTTCTTCTACTCCTTTCAGTCCGCCTGACCGTTATCGATACCCCTGGATTTGGCGATTACGTCAACAACCGCGACTCGTGGATGCCCATTATTGAATTTCTCGACGACCAGCATGAGTCCTACATGCTTCAGGAGCAGCAGCCTCGCCGCCAGGAAAAGATTGATCTTCGTGTGCACGCCTGCCTGTACTTCATTCGTCCCACTGGTCATACCCTGAAGCCCCTGGATATCGAGGTTATGAAGCGCCTGTGCTCGCGTGTCAATCTGATTCCTGTCATTGCCAAAGCCGATACTCTGAGCCCGGCCGATCTGGCCAAGTTCAAGGCCCGCGTAAGTTTTCTTTCGTTTCCTTCTTTTGCCTACATTGGCACATGGAGGAGTTTTTTTATGTTTTTTTTTTAACTCGGCCATACTAACTTGTCACTGTTGCCTCCTGCTACAGATTCGCGCTGTCATCGAGGCCCAGAACATCAAGATCTACCAGCCTCCTGTTGAGGAGGATGATGATGCCGCTGCCCAGCACGCTCGCTCTCTGATGGCTGCCATGCCTTTCGCCGTTATTGGCTCGGAGAAGGATGTCAAGACCAGCGATGGCCGCATTACCAAGGGCCGCCAGTACTCATGGGGTGTTGCCGAGGTGGAGAACGAGGACCACTGCGACTTCAAGAAGCTCCGTTCGATTCTGATCAGAACCCACATGCTGGATCTGATTCACACCACCGAGGAGCTTCACTACGAGGCTTACCGTGCGCAGCAAATGGAGACGCGCAAGTTTGGCGAGGCCCGGCCCAGAAAGCTTGACAACCCCAAGTTCAAGGAAGAGGAAGAAACTCTGCGCAAGCGCTTCACGGAGCAGGTCAAGATCGAGGAGCAGCGCTTCCGGCAATGGGAGCAGAAGCTCATTGCCGAGCGTGACCGCCTCAACAAGGACCTGGAGCACACACATGCGCAAATCAAGCAGCTTGAGTCTGAGCTAGAACAGATGCAGGGTGCTGCCGTCCGGAGCCACGGCCGTCGTTAGGTTGAGGAAGGAAAACGAAGGGGGTGAGCAGAAGTATGAGCTAGGCCTCTTGCCCTAAACATGGAGTACAAGCATGTGCTAGTCAAAGCTGTCCATTTTCTCCTCTCTTTGGACCTGCCTTTTTCCACGTGCTGTGTCGGCGTTGTGACAGGCTGGACTGGCGATGCATGCATGACATGACCTCACACTCGACAAAAGCCTCATCAAGCTTAGCCTAAGCTCGCTGTACTCTTCCACGGCTAAACTGTGCCATTTCTCCTCGGCGTGTCCCTTTCCTTCTTCTTTTCTCATTCTCCCCTTCTATGCTCTGCTCTTCTATCTTAATCTTCTTGCTAGCCACCCTTCTTTATTACCATATCCCCCCGCGTCTGTCTGCTTCTGGTTTGTTGTTCCTTGTTCTTCCTTGACACCCTCTTTCCGCCCATGGATCGGATGTTTTGTTTTGTTCCATGTTTCTTTTCACATGTTCTGGTTGTTCTGGAGGGATCAATGGAGTTTGAGTTATATGCACCAACCTTATTGTTATAATCATGCCTTGAAAAAAGCAAATCTTTTCTCTCCACGTCGTGAAGTTCCAAGTGCGGCTGTAACCCTGAAGGAGATTTATCTTTTGCGACGAGGCTACTGGTTGATTTTTCTTTTGCTGCGCTGCGTGCCATGTGTGGTTCTGGTGCTGTTTTTGCCTTTGTCCGTCTATGAATTGTTATACCCCTCTATATTCCAATGAAGCTTTGCAAGGCGAAGGTGATTCAATGGATGATGCTGTAGATTGCTGCTGGATGATCGATGTGGGGTGTTGTAGTGTAGTGTGGTTGGGTTGACCTGCAAGGCGGAGGAGGACTTATCCGCTGGAGTGAGTACTGGTTTCCAGTGGCCCCACGATCGCATCCCGCTAAATTTACAGCGCCTCTACAGCGCCTCTACAGCCAGCCGTGGCATTGCCACTTGGGGTTCAGCGTCATGTTAGCCTCTTTTCTCGGTGTATTTCTTTTATTGATATCTTTTCTTTTTTAGGTATTTCTTTCCTTTTTTTTTTCTTCTCCTCGCCCCTCCAAGCAAAGGCATGCTCGTCTGTTTTGCGTCACAATAGTGCAGCATTTTTTGTCTAGTTTCTCTCTACTCTCCCATTTCTTCTCTCGGCTCTTGGTTTCTTCTTCTCGGCAACTTCATATCAGTGCCGTCTGTTCCCTTTTCCCTCCTATCACCAGCCTGTTCTACTGTGGGGTTGGAATTTAAACATCTAGAGCTCGGCAGATATCAAAACGGCTTTATGAGCTAGCACTGCGTCATTGAATCTTTTTCCGCCAGCTTCATCTAACGAGCTTCACTTGCGTCATCGAAATTTGCAGATTCCGCGTTTACCACCTGGTTCTTTTCCGCTTTACCGCCAAACCAAACCAGCCACGCACCAAATCGACTTTGCCCGTCGTTGATTTTCCTTGTCAGGATTCCTTGTTCTGGGACGGTGATCATGGCGACGTGTAGATCGCTCCCGAGACCATTCGTGCGGGCGGCGTCGTCGTCGTCGTCGTCGTCGTCGTCGTCGTCGTCGGTCGGTCATCGTGGCTGCAGTGGAACTGGCACGACTATGGTGGCGAGCCCAGCGGCTGCAAGCTCGGCGGCTGTGACCAGGACGATGTCGAGTGCAACGAGTGCAGCAGCGTGGCGGCCCGTGTCTGTGCTGGATGAGTGAGTGTTCTTTGCTTGTCTATCGGCATTGCCTCTCGCGCCATGAGATGCATGTCGGGGCTATCTCTCTCCATCCCACCTGCTCCTCCCTTTCTCCCTTTCTCTCTCTCTCTCCTCTCTCTTCTTTCTCTCTCCCCTCTCTCTCCTCTCTCTCCCCATCTCCCCTTGTGAGAATTAAATGCTAAATGCTCGCGAGGTCCTAAGATGGCTGACACGTGACCCTAGATGGGTGGCCAAGGAAGCGCGGCCTATCAGTCTGCGCCAGTTAATGGTGTTTGGGAAGAACTTGACCGAGGCTCGCTTGATTGACTCGGCCAACTACCTGCGCACTGAACTGCCAACGCGGTATGTGTCTTGGATCTACACGGTCCTGTTTGTGCGTTTGCGAGTGTGAACATATATCCATACTGACCTGACCTGTTCCATCTCGCCGTCTAGGCTTGCCCATCGCATCCGTGATATGCAACAGCTGCCGTATGCCGTTGTCTCCAACAAGCACATGAGCGAGGTGTACAATCTCTACTACTCCGCCTTTGACGAATTTCGCAAGATCAAACATGTCACTGACTGCGATGAAAACGACGAGCTGTGCCGAACAATCCGCCAAAATCTCCAGGCCCATCTGACGGTGATTCCTAAGCTGGCCATGGGCATTCTGGAGAGCGATGGGTTGATGAATCCCCATGAACTGGACAAGTTTATGAATACCATTCTACGATCTGTGAGTTGCTATGGTCCTGAGATGGATGCGTATTTTCAGCTAGTTTTCTGCTGGTCCAAGGGATCGATCGACCTTCTAACATGTAGCAGAGAATATCACGGCGAGTCATAGCTGAACAACACCTGTCTCTGACCGAAACCTTTCACTCTTCCTGGTTTGTACCGGGCATGAAGCTGAGTGCTTCCGAGTATGTCGGCGAGGTCTTCATAAAGTGTGTGGCCAAAGACGTGGTCGAACGGTGTGGCAAGGCCGTACAGGAACTTGCCCGGTCTACATATGGCCCGTCAGTCAAAATCCCTGAAATCTGCGTCAGTGGCCATCTAGACACCAGCTTTCCCTACATTCTTAGCCATATTGAGTACATTGTTGGCGAACTACTGCGCAATAGCATGCAAGCCGTGGTTGAGCAACAGCTTTATCACCCCGAGCTCGTCCAAGATCCGCTGCCGGCCATCGAGGTCACGATATGTAGCTCAGCACAGCACGTGATCCTGCGCATCTCGGATCGTGGCGGTGGCATCCCGCGCGCCGAACTGCCGTACCTATGGTCCTTCAACAAAGGCCCGCAGAGCAAAGCCCGACTGGAGGCTCTGCAGCGCGTGCCTTTAATGGCAGCAACACTGGCCGAGCTGCAAATAGGCGAAAGCAGGCGGCTCCAGGAAGAGATTGGCCGGGCGGACCTGCGGGCGCCCAGCTTTGCCACTTCGACAGACCCAATATCCGTATCAATGCCCGCCAGCTCGAGCAGCGGATCGCTGACGTCACTGTCGAGTCGGCCGCCGGATCTAAGACTGGGAATGGGCCTGCCGCTAAGCAGGGTGTACGCCGAGTACTGGGCAGGTTCGCTGGACATACACAGCCTTGAGGGCTACGGAACAGATGCGTTTTTGCATGTGCCGAAGCTAGGGAACAAGAACGAGCAGCTGGCAACACGAGCAACGATGGATGCAGTGTAAGCTTGTTGACGCAGGGTCAGGCAGGGCAGGGCAGGGCAGGGCAGAGCACCAGCCAGCCAGCATCAGAGACAAGCTATACGCTGAGGAATTGATGCCAATACTGCAGACAGACAACCGGATACGATTATGTGCCTATTTCTCAAGCCCCCTTTGCCATGTCTCACCCCATCGCACCGTCCCCCTTCTGCCTTGATCTGAAGCTTGTCATAACGTGATTCGTCCGTACATCATTGGCGGGGTCGTTGTTGTTGTTGTTGTCATTGTTGTTGTCGTTGTCGTTGTCGTTGTTGTTGTTGTTTCTTGATGACAGCAAATCCTCGTCGCTAGCAGGGTACCTGCAGATACGCGGCGGCCACGGCCAGACCTCAAGTACTCCGCTAGCGACAGTTCTGGAGCTGGGCATCACAAAGCTGGTCCAGAGCAAAGCTTCTTTGGAGGGGGATGAGGTGGGGCTAGCGCTGTAAGCAGCTATGCTACAGAAGGACAGAAGGTGCGCCCTCCCCCGCTGTATTTTGCCTGTGCTTATGTTATGTTTTTCTGGGGGCCTCTCAGCTTCACCACTTTTTCTTTTATCATTTTTTTCGCCGCGTGCCTCTTCTGATTTTCTTTTCTTTTGTATTGATTGCATCACCACCATTTTCTCTACATCCGAACGACGCAAGAAAAGATAAAAACGACGTGTAGCCTGTGTTTCTCTCTTCTTTTTTTCCCCCTTTCTTTCTGGTGTGTTTCTCTGCCTTTTTTTTGAGTGTGCAGGAAAATATCCCCGCCGCCACACGCAAGCTTCGTCTGCCTTGCTCGTATCATCGTCGGCTTGGAATTCAGTTTTCAATTAAAAAATTAAAAAAATAAAGTCGTGCTCTATAAAACCGACTTGCCGCAAACTCATCGCCTCGCTCTGCCTTCCGCCCTACTTGGTGGCCTAGCTTGGCTTTTTCTTGATCTGATCCGGCAGAGACATTTTTTTCTGTTTTTTCCCTCTTTTTTGGCCTTCACTTCTCCATCTCCCGCCGCTCTTCTTCTGATCTTGTCAATGCCATCTTGCGAGCTTGACTAGAAGCCACCATGGTATGTTAAATATGTTTTGCTTCTTCCCGCGCCGTCTTGACGCCGTTGTCATCGTGCTCGCGAGCTGGTCCGTTTCCCGCCTCTTCCAGCATCTGGAAATGGCTGCCTCGGCTTGCTGCATACACATAGATTGCCTCTCAACAGCGCTCTTGACTCTGCACCCGGCTCCATCTCGAAGCTCAACTCCGTGCTTTCATCTGTGCCCTTCAGCATAGCTTCCAGGCATCTGGATTCGAGCGAGGCCACATGCAAACACGGTACAAAGCAGGAAGGCGGCCGCCTTGTCTTGCTTGTCTGTCTTGAGCTTGACCTTGTCCTGCCCACCATCGTGTCACCAAGTCATCTATTTGCTTTCCCTTGTGCTGGCCCTGGTCTCTTTTCTTCCTTCCTCCCATCCCTACCGTCTTCCGACTCCGACATCGACATCAACACCGACACAAAGACGACGACATCTACCCATTGCACTGTTATTTCCCGTCGCTGCCATTGAGCTGTCTGTACTGCTGCTAATTGTCTGCCCCACCCCCCTCTCTCTCTCAGAACAACTCCAACTCCCCGAACCAAATGGCCCTCGACGACGATCAAGAATATCTCAATCAGCCCGATGCCGTGGTCAACATCACCGCCTCAGACGCTGTGCCTGGGCGCGAAGACCAGCCACAAAATATCTTGATGGCCGACGACTGTATGTTTCTCCATCAACATCAAAATCGCCCCCCTCCCTCTCCTCCCCGAGTTTCAACCTGTCTACACATACATGCCTCTCAGGTGCCTTTGGCTGCTCCACTCGTGCCACATGCGACTGTCCCTGTACAATGACAGGCGATTTGCATCTTGCATCTACGACAGCCGCAATACAAAACATAAACAGGACGGAACTAGACTCTTTCCTCACAATATGTCTCTTTGTGACTATTTTTGGCTTGGGTCAACACCCTCCTTCCCTGCATTGCGCCCATTCTCTCTCTCTCTCTCCGTCAAGATCTTGTCGCTAACCATGATATCTCCCCATAGTCGAGGCCATGAAGGAGCTCGTTCTCCCGCCACTCCTTGAAGAGCCCCGCATTCTAGAAGACGCTGTCAACACCTGGTCTGTCGAAAACTGGCGTTCCATGTCCAAAAAAGAGCATGGCCCAATCTTCCAAGCCGGTGGCTTTCCTTGGTACAATGCATACCCCTTTCTACTTATTTTTCTATCCGCCGCTCTAGTTGCACATATAACTAACACCCCGCGAACCACAGGCGAATCCTGCTGTTCCCCCATGGCAACAATGTCGACCATTGCTCCATCTACCTCGAGCATGCCTTCCAGCCCCAAGACATCCCGCCAAACTGGAGCTGCTGTGTGCAGTTTGCGCTCGTTCTCTGGAACCCCAAAGACCCTTCCATCTACCACGAACACAACGCGCATCATCGCTTCACCAAGGAGGAAAGCGACTGGGGCTTCACCCGCTTCATCGAAATAAGAAAGCTCGTCAACCCGTCTTCCGAAGCCCTGCGTCCGTTCCTTGAGGATGATGCCACCAACATCACCGCCTATGTCCGCATTGTCGAGGACGAGACCGGCGTCTTATGGCACAACTTAAACAACTACGACTCCAAGGCCGAAACTGGCTTTGTTGGTCTGAAAAACCAGGGCGCCACCTGCTATCTTAATTCACTTCTTCAGTCACTCTATGTCACAAACGCCTTCCGCAAGGTATGTTTACCTTGCCCTCCTCTGCTTTGCATGTCCATGAGATATTCATTTACGGTTCCCTTGCTTTCTTCTCCTCTCTGATATGAAACCACCTACTAATACGTACCTTCTTGAATCTTCTCAGGCCATTTACGAAATTCCCACTGAAAACGACGAAGATATCCTAAACAGCGCCTATACTCTCCAGCGTCTTTTCTACCAACTACAAACGTCAGATCAGGCCGTTAGCACTTTGGAGCTCACCAAATCTTTCGGTTGGGATACCAAGCAAGTATTCGAACAACAAGATGTTCAAGAATTATCGCGGAAGCTCATGGAACGCATGGAGGAGAAGATGAAGGGCACCAAAGCTGAAAAGGTTCTTCCCGACATGTTCAGCGGAAAGATCAAGACATAC
The DNA here is from genome assembly GCA_017591655.1 of Thielaviopsis populi. Classification (NCBI taxonomy): domain Eukaryota; kingdom Fungi; phylum Ascomycota; class Sordariomycetes; order Microascales; family Ceratocystidaceae; genus Thielaviopsis; species Thielaviopsis populi. The sequence goes on along the minus strand of JADILG010000123.1, from coordinate 34,289 downwards.
ATCAGCTGTATCAATGTTGACTATGAATCGAGCCGCATCGAGGACTTTTGGGACATTCAGCTCAACGTCAGTGGCAACAAGAGTCTAGAGGAGAGTTTCAAGGATTATATCCAGGTCGAGAAACTTGAGGGCGACAACCAGTACTATGCCGGAGAGGAGCACAAACTCCAGGATGCCAAGAAGGGTGTCATTTTCACATCTTTCCCCGACGTGCTACACTTGCAACTCAAGCGTTTCGAGTACGATTTCGAGCGCGATGCTTTGATGAAGATCAACGACCGCCACGAATTCCCCGAGCAATTTGATGCTTCGCCTTATCTTTCAGAAGATGCTGAAAAAACGGACGAGCCATGGGAGTACCAGCTCCACGGTGTTCTCGTGCACAGTGGTGTCCTTGACGCCGGTCACTATTACGCTTTCCTGAAGCCCAACAAAGATGGATGGTTCTACCGTTTTGACGACGACAAAGTAGTCAAGTCAACTCTGCGCGATGTCCTCGAAGAAAACTATGGAGGTGCCCATCCTACGCCCACAAACCGACGTGGACCTCCCATCAGAAAGCATCCGGTCATGCGCATGAACAGTGCATACATGTTGGTCTACATCCGCAAATCGCGTCTCGATCGTGTTCTCTGCCCTGTCACGCAGTCAGATATCCCCCAACACATCCGTAAGTAGCTGATCATCTTAACAACCCCCCGCCCGACCAAACATGTCCTTACTAATCTATTCTCTTACTTATTTGTGCAGAATCTCGGTACCAAGAGGAGGTTGAGCTCAAAGAAGCTCGTCGTAAAGAGCGCGAAGAAGCCCACCTCTACATGAACGTCAAGTACGCAACTCTCGAAACCTTCAAGGAATACGACGGAATCGACCTATGTGATTTTGACCAATCCAAGAGCGAAAGCCCTGGCGCTCCCAAAGCCAAGCGTGTTCTGCGCACCATGACCTTGTCCGAACTCCGCGACGAGCTTGCAAAGGAAATGAACGTTTCAAGCCACAAAGTGCGCATGTGGCAAATGGTCAACCGCCAGAACAAGACTATTAGACCTGATACGCCCATTATTGATCTCAGCCAAACAGTAGACGAGGCTTGGTCTCGGTCTTCTAATCAGCGCGAACAGGCTATGCGGCTCTTCATCGAGATTGCAGACACTACTAATGACCATGATGAGCCTATCTGGCCCAATTTCAACAGCCAGAACGGTGTGCTGGTCAAGGGCAATATCATTTTCTTGATGCTCAAGTGCTTTGATACAGCGTCCCAAACCCTCCGTGGTGTCGGCCATGTGTACATGGAAAAGACTAGGAAACTGGAAGACTTGATACCGCAAATTGGCAAAATCATGAAGTGGCCCGAAGCACTGCAGTCTCCTGACAAAATCCTGATGTGGGAAGAAATCAAGCCTACCATGATTGAGCCGCTCAAGGCCAAATTAACATTCCACAGTGCGGAACTTGTTGACGGTGATATCATCTGCTTCCAGCTGGCTCCTGCGACCAAGACGCCAGTCGCTGGTGCACAAAAGCCTGGCCAAGACGAAGCTGGCCAACAACCGGACAAAGAGTCTGGAACCACTGACGGGTATATGGATAAGTTTGAGACTGCAAGCCAATACTACGATTTCCTGTGCAACAAAAGAACGCTACAGTTTGTTCCTCACCCCACGCGTTGCGACGAAACACAGTATCCCGACTTCAGCTTGACCATCAGCTCCAAGATCCCATACGAAAAGCTGGCGGAACGGATAGGTCACCACCTTGGGGTGCCGGCAACACATTTGCGCCTGTGGACCATCAACCCGACAACTGGTAACCCCAAGCTCGTGATACGCCGCAGCGGCAATACCACCCTTCAAAGTATCTTGATACCAAGCAACTACGGTCATTTCAATGCCCCCCATCGTACAGATGCGCTGTACTTTGAGGTTCTTGAGATATCACTAGCTGAAATGGAAACCAAGAAGAGTGTTAGAATGGTCTGGCTTAGCGAAGGTGTGTCCAAGGAGGAGCCAGTGGATGTTCTTGTCAACAAGAATGGCCTAGTGCAAGACGTCATTGAAGCACTGATCAAGAAGTTGAACCTCAAGTCGGAGGAAGAGGCCGGGCCTCTTCGCATCTACGAGGTTAATAACTTCAAGCTCTACCGCGAGTTAGGTCGAGACTTTCCAGTCATCAACATGAACGAATACACGACGGCGTACGTCGAACGCATCCCGGAAGAGGAGGTTGGGTTGAGCGACGACAAGAAGCGCTATATAAACGCTTTCCATTTCCACGGCGAGCCGTCCCGTGTGCACGGCGTGCCCTTCAAATTCTTGTTGGTCCAGGTAAGTCTGAAAGTGTAAGAAGAATCAGATTGATTTCAGGTTTACTAACAAGTATTACAGGACGAACCGTTCGTCGAGACCAAGAAGCGTCTGGAGAAGCGCACGGGCTTTAAAGGCAAGTCGTTTGAGAAGATCAAGTTTGCTGTGGTCGAACGAGTGCGGTTTACAACCCCTGTATACCTGAGCGATGGTAAGTTTTCCTCCAAAACTCGCACGTTGGATCCGGAGTATACCACTAACAGTGTATGTGTAGACGACGTCTTGGATACCGTTGCGTCACTGGCCAAAGACGATTGTCTCGGCCTAGATCACCCAGACCGGTCTCGCATGCAGCGTGGTGGAGGTGATTTATTCCTAAACTAAGGGTTGAGTTGAAATCATGGGGCGTGAGGCATCGAGTAAATCATGTGGGTGGAAGTTCCAGGTCAGGCTTTGGTTTGTCTTGCTTGTTATGACGTACACGCTGTCTTGTAATGCATCACATTTTGGCTACTTTTCAAGTGATCCTTAATGAGAATATAGGGTTAGCTAGGGCTAATCCATAGAAGATTAAATCTCATGAGACGAGTTTCGGTTGTATGAACCATGATTTGTTTGCATATAACGTGTTTTTTTTACATCTAATCACTGCCCATATATCAACAAATAATCATACACTGCCTATAGTCCCGTAAATCCTGCGCCAACAGTCAACAGGCATATCACCACAGTGGCTGTACGAGACAGTTTGAGTCCCTGAGCAGCGCTGATAGCATTAGTGGGACCAGCATTCGGGGCAGAGGTGGAGATGGAAGCTGTATTGGCAGCCCCGGAGCCAGACGCAATGGGCACTATCGAGGTAGGCTCGTCGCTGCCGTCGTCGCCGTCACTGCCAGTATCAACAAGATCGAGAGTTCCGTCTGTAGAGTTGAACCCAAAAAGAGTGTCCACGGCGCCCTTGAAAGTGCTGGTAACATTAAAGTAGCTTGCGCCTACGACATTCAGGCTCAGGCCGGTCGCACCTAACACTGCCGCAACATCGAACCCGAGCCGCGAGTCTGTTGCCGACTTCAAGCGCTGCATATTCGCGGGTGTGAGAGAAGTGTGGTTGACGAGCATGAGTGTGTATTCGTGGGTGAGTGGGAAGCGCGCTGGGGGCGCGGGACCGATGTAGGTAGCGAGCGGGGCGGTGGAGTTAGAGATTGGCTGGAGGAGGTGGACGGGCTCGTTGTTAAGATTTGTGGAGGCATTGGATGAGACTAGGCCTGTGATGGCCCAATGCAAGAAGGTGGTCGTTTCGTCGAGTGTAGTATTAGAGGGCACACTAGAGTCGATCATGAAGACGGCGAATGTGCCGTCTAGATGAGATGATGTGGCAATGGTAGGTACGGTTTGGGTTTCTGGGCAAGGTGTTAGGAGGAGAACAACGACTCAATGAGTTATGGAGAAGGGACTTGCCTTTTTGCGGCATAACAACGCCGTCGACGACTGTGGTTTTGCCATAAGACACAACCAGTTGGTTTATGGTAGAAGGCAGAAATCCAGGTGGTGAAGCTGCTAGACCAGCTGCTGCTGCTGTGAGAAGAGTGGTGAAAGAAGCCCTCATTTTGGGAGATTATGTGAATTTTCTGTAATAGTATGCTGAAGGCGAGGGCGAGGGCGAAGGCGCTGTATTAAACTATAAGAAACAAAGGATCGATCAACGATAGGGAAAGAAAGAGAAGAAGAGTAAGAAGCGTAGTTGGGAAAAACAAGAGCGAAGCGGAGATCTCATTATAAGATCGGGGAAATGCCGCAGCTAAAACTGCTTGATTCAAATATAGCCAACTGTCTCATAGAGAGCACGGACAGTAAACATCTGAAATAAGGTTCTATACCTCGGTTTTGGCCCTTTTGACAGAACCCTTAAGCGGACAAACGAGAAGCGCCAGGGCCTTGAAACACAGGAGGTCAAAGTGTTGTATCATGTCAAGGCTATACAGAGCGGAGGATGACGTTGAAAGTGGAGACCAATTTAGGAACAATATCGGGTTAGGGTTACGCAAAGGATATGGTTGTAGTAGAGGTCGTGAAGGCGACGGAGATGAACCGCGTGAAAGACGTTGAACGAATAAAACAGCATCGTAACGAGGGCGCGCTGACCCTGAAACAAATTGCCCGAGAAGAGTTAGCGAGAGAACGCCAATGATGTTGTTGATAGCGGCGCGAAGAACCTTGTTCCGTCTAAGAAAGGAACACGACGATGTTACTGGCTCAGACAAGCGGCTTCTTCTTCTTGATACCTAGAATTGCCGAGTAGTCCTTCTTTTTCTTGACTGTCCGCTTGAAGGCTGGGGCCGGGTCAACCAAGGGGATCTTCTTTGCCGCGCCACTGTCCGCCGACTTGGCTGATAGTGGCGCAGAAGAAGGCGTAGGCGTGGCACTTGATGACGAGGAAGACGGTAACGATTTAGAAGTGCCTACGCCTGCGGCTGTTGCGGCGGCTATCTCAGGCCTGGAAGAAGGCCCTCCCGCAGCTTCGTCGTCTTCTTCCACAATCTCATCCATTTCTTCCATTTCCAGATCCTGCAACAGCTGCTTTTCTCTTGCAGCTGCAAATGCCATTCTTGCCGCTTCCTCGTCTTCTCGGTCTTGCTTTTCCTTCTCCTCATCGACAGACTGCATCACGGCTGCTGCGAAATCAACACCTTCCTTGGCTGCCATTTGGATGCGCGCATTGCGGTGTCTGATGGCATCGAGCGCGTCGGCCGCTGCGATTTCTCGCTGGGCGTCGAGGTTCTTGGCCTCAAGGTCGGCCATGGCGTCACGCTCTTCGTCACCCTCGGCCTCGGCTTCTTCACGTTCGAGCCGGTCAAGACGCTGTTCCTCGGTTTCCTCCTCTTCGCCTTTGTTCCACCACGGCTCTTGATTGCGCACGGCGCCAGAGACCATGGCATAGTTGTTGTTTTTCGGATCGGTGCGGAAGATAATTTCGGAGCTGCATCGCGTGCATTTGATCTGGAGCCAAGTAGTTAGTGCGGTTCAACCTCTTCATAGCGGTGCATTGAGCAATACTCACATGGAAAAAGTAAATCTGAATTCCGAGGTATCGCTCCTCGAGAGGCGTGACTTTGCGCGAGTTGAACTTGCGGCCTCGGTAAATGAATTCACCACAAGACGTACAGCGCATCGCAAATGGTGCCATCAACCGAACTGTCTGAATTTTCGGGCCGGTCGCCTTCGGACCGCGCCGCTTGGCGATGTCGGATGGATCGAAGTCCCATGGGTAGTACTTTGCTACAAGTTGTTAGCATGGTGGCTTGCGTATGGCCGGTTTATGATGGCTTACTTAGCACTTTTCGTTCGGACATTTTGTTGAGGAAGCGACGTCACTGTCGTAGTTGATGAAGGGAAAGATGAATGGAAGCAAGAATGCTGTAGATGGCGGCGTAAGGCTGAACCTGAAGCTCGAAGAATAGCTGACGTGCCAAATGACGTCTCGCGACAAACTGCGCGAGATAAGATAGGATAAGATAAGATAAGGAGTATGTGCTTAGTCAGCGGTGATTTTTGTTATATCGCATCACACAGGCTGGCTTGAACTTCAGCATTTCTAGTTTACAGCTTCAACGTCACTTGTTTGTACAACGAACTGCCTATTCCCATTGTTTCTCCAACTTGCATCCATAACCAAAACTACTGAACACCGCCAAAATGCCGAAGGCTGATGTCGGCTCCGTTAAGCACATCTCCAACCACTTGAAGCTCAAGGGCCTCACACGGTTGAGATTCTACTGCCAAGTGTGCGAACGAGGCATGCGCGATGAGAACTCTTTCAAGCAGCGTAAGTGGCGGCACAAATTTATGATACTTTCATCTGGCTGTCTTTCCAGGCTTTTATCTGACTTTAAAAAAAAACATAGACACGCTTTCCGAGTCGCATGTGCGCAAGATGCTCATTATTGGCGAGGACCCGAAGAAAGCCATCAAGCAGTTCAGCGATCAGTTCGTCAAAGACTTTGTCTCTCTTCTCAAGACCAGCCACGGCGAAAAGAAAATTCATATCAACCACTTCTATCAGGAATACATCGCCAGCAAAGACCATCTACACATGAATTCCACCCAGTGGTCATCTTTGACGGAATTCGCTAAATATCTGGGCCGCGAAGGCATCTGCCGAGTCGAGGAGACCGACAAGGGCCTGCACATTTCATGGATCGACAACTCACCCGAAGCTTTGAGACGGCAAGAAGCACTTAAGCGCAAGGCTGCCCTGGAGCAAGGAGACGAGGAGCTGGAGCAGCGTATAATCAACGAGCAAATCAAGAGAGCGCAAAAGGCCGCCGCAGCAAACGGTGCTGTGGTGGAGCGCGGCGAAGAAGAGGCAGAGGCCAGACATGAACTGAAGCGTGAAGAAGGCGCCAAGATTTCACTGTCCTTTGGCGCAAAGAAGGATGCGGACAAGGAGAAGGAGAAAGACAAACAACTCTCTGCAGAAACCTCAATATCGTCGAATTCCCTGACCGAAGCCGCCACTACGCCACCACAGCTGACGGAAAAGCCAAACAAGCCCTCGGGATTCGGCGGCATGAGTCTCAAGCCCAGCGGCGCGACAAAGCCCAAGAATGTCTTTGCCCAAAAAAAGAATGCTCTAGGAGGAAGCAGCAAAAAGACCATGGTCGAGGCGCCAAAGAAGATGAGCGAAGCCGAACGCATCATGAAGCAGGAAATGGAGCGCAAGCGGGCGCGAGGAGCTTCTGGGAGTGAGCCGGCAAAAAAGATGAAGTTCAGCCTCTGAGAAGCAGCGGCACATCGTTTCTGGGTGTTATACGAGGGCGTTTGTGGTGGGTTTCGGCGTTATAGCGGTGTCCTTTCTTGCAATCTTTCATGTTGCCATTCCGTCGTTTTCGCAACCTCTTGATCTTCTGGCGCAAATACCTTTTTTATTTAAAACTTTCCGTACAACAAATCAGAATTCTCTGCATAAATCAAATCAAGCACAATCCCAAGCAGCTAGATATCCATAAAACGCCCAACGTGTAATTGCAATCGCTTCCCATTGTTTCCCGCGACAAAGTCGCATTAGGACTCCGCCTCTTCGGCAGAGCCGTCGCGTCTATGAGAAGCATGTCAGTAAGCCAGCCAGTTACATAGAAGTGTACGTGGAGACGAAGTAGCAGCATGTACGATAGAAACACATACGGAATGTAGTTTATCCGGTACTCGTCCTCGATCATAGTCCGGATATCGTCTGGCAGCTGGCCCGACACCTTCATCGCATACACCCCGCGCACATACGTATCCAGCCGCTGCCACTTGGCCACCCAGCTAGTCGCCGGGTCGTTGATAGTCATGACGCCCTCGAACATGGGCGACGTGCAGGTTTCGATCTGGTCGGCTGAATGGCGCAGATGCAGGAATTCTTCGCAGTTGGGGCAGCCGTTGTCGCGGAAGCGCTGTAGCGGGAAAACAAATATGGTTAGCCGGACGGATGGTATCGACGAGCGCGACGCGCCTGCGGAGCTAGGATTCAGCGGCATACAGCGTAGGTCATTACAATCGAGCACACCATGCAGGCACGCAGGTATCGCTGCTGGCCAGGAGTGACGAAGTTGATAGACATGGTGAGGTCAATACAAGGTGTGTCGACTGGAGAGGAGCCTCTTTAAGCTAGAGCGTGGCGATAAGCAGAAATGAGAGCAAACAATATAACGAAGGTTCTAGCACGGGAGTACAGAGCCAAGGGCGCCAGGACAAAAGAAATCGGTTCTTGACTTTGCTTTTGTACTTTTTTTTTTGGTTTGTTACAGATGCAGCCGGAAGCTATATTCGGGCAAGGCTGAAATGCTGCTTGCACTCCAGCCAATAGAAAGCTGGGCAGATGCTTCTCAAGTGGGTCTAGCCACAAGGCTGCGAACCAGCATGGAAGTAGGCTTTCACAACTTTTATATGGGTCTTGGATGCCGTCGGACTTGATCGTTCTTGATTGGCTTGTCAATATTTCCATGTTAGATGGTTATTCTGTACTTTCTTTCTACTTCAAATTAGTCAATCAATTTCACAATATCAGCACCTCACAATGCAACCCATGGAGGACGTCACATTCACCGCCGGGCTTCCTAAAGCCTCAAAAACAATTGAGATCCAGACCTGCACTGCCCGCGAGCCCGAGTACGCATATGTGCACCTGGAACTCATATCAACTTCGCCGAATGAGAGCAACATGTCTCTTGATGCGCTCCAAGTCCGCTCCATGCTTTCCACCGCACTCTTACGCTTCATGGGCATCATGGGTAATGCCGTGAGCCCGGATGTGCTCAAGGTGGAGGCTGCTGAAGCATGGGTCCGGGTTCCGCGCCAAGACTTGTCCATGTTGACGGCAGCGTTGACGGCATGGTCGGGGGCAAGAGATGGCAATGTAGAGTTCACTCTGAGGGCAAAAGAGGCAGGAAATTGGCTAGGATGCATGGTCAGCAGACAGGGCCAGGAGAGTCTCTGGAGTTGAGACGTGGTGGTGCCTTGTGGGACGAGAGTGTTGGAAGGGAGCAGGCAAAAGCCAGTAAAAGACAACCATCAGGATGGGACTGCAAAGTATGAAATACATACAACAAGGTCAGTTAATCACAGGCAGTGGTGTTGTTATTTTCTTAAATCCGAATGTCACTGCAGGTTCTTCACATGCTGACATCATCACTTGATCAGACCCAAGTCAGGACGCAGGTTCCGGGGACTACGTGGTACCGGCACTGCACTGGCGGTTGAAAATTGCGACTTTAAATGACGTCTTGGTAGTCTTAAGATTGTTTTTAACCCCGGGGAGTCTATAGGGCTGACATGAGGGAGTTGTTGGCATATGCCTGTATATATATACCTAGCGGTTAGTTTGTGTGTTCACTGTCGCACCATCAAGAAGGGGCTCTCACCATGGGCTTGATATTCGGATGCGGCACGGCATCGAACTTGTGGAACTGCAGCTTGAGATCGGACTTGACGTTGATGTATGCGCCCTTGTTCTCTGTGGAATCGCAGTACTTGGGGGCCGAAAAGACTACACAAGCAAATTATGTTAGCACTTCATCTGGTACTTACAAGTAACAAGGTCTTATTGTTCCTCTTCTTATCTCTGGGGTCAAGCTTACCGGTGATACAACGACCATCATGCTGCACTTCGTAACCCTCCATGCGCACTTCGTGTGATCTGATAATAGCCTCGAGACCGTTGCGCTCGCAGAATCGCTTGGTAACGTCGGGCCCGAACTGGACACCAACACCGCGTTTGCTGGGGCCACGGCCCATCTCATCCTGCGGATCGGTCCACAGCATTTCCATCATCAGGCCTGATTGCCCGGGCTGGCGCTGGGCGTGGCGGTTGAGTTTGCGGATATCATCAAGGGTAACGCTGTCATCGGAGAAGAGACCACCGTGCAAGACGAAGAACTTCTTGCCAATCAGGGTGGCTAGAGGCAAAGCCGAGAAGGACTCGGAGAAGAGACGGAAGACGCTATGTCACAATGTGTTAGAAACGGCACCATCAAGAGACATAAAACATGAGTTCCTTTCACTTACCGCTCGTGGTACTTTGCCTTGCACTCGCCCTCAAAGCCATAGACACGGTTCATGTCATCGGCCTCGTGGTTTCCACGGTTTATGAAGAAGCCATTAGGACGCAGCCACTTGTATGCGTACAGAAGCAAGGCAATTTCTGTGGACCAAGAGCCGCGATCGACAAAGTCGCCATTGAACAGGTACCAGTGTTTCTCATCAGGCAGGCCGTTCAAGCGGAAGAGTTCCATGAGATCAAAGTATTGACCTACAGAGTTAGCAGAGAAGAGAATTAAGTTAGCCAAACAGCCACAGGGTTACAGTGCAGTGTGCAGGGTTTCGAGAGGGGCTTTACCGTGAGTGTCACCGCACACAGTCAGTGTGACGTCTTCGGGTACTTCAACTTCAACCATGGTAGGCTCGTCATGCACAATCTTCATAGTGTTGATGATTATTTGGTAGACGTATTTGCGGTGAATCTTCTTGCCGTTCTTGAAGCGCTCAATCATGTCGTCGATGAATTCCTGAGTCATGGTGTCACCCAGCTTCACACCATCGTAATCGTCGCCAACGGTCATGGAATCGAGGTCAATTTCCTCGGCAGCCGAGGGCGCATCGGCAACCTCGATAGCAGCAAAGAATTCGTTTTTGCGGATGATCTTGCGGCATTCTTCCAGCTTGAGTCTGGCGTCCTTGTTGGCGGGGTCAAGGCGGACACACTCGCGGAAGTCTTTAAGAGCGTCCTTGGGCTTGAGAATGGCGGCATGGGCGAGTCCTCTACGGTAGTAGGCCTGGAAAGAAAGTCCGAGTCAGCATGGGTTGCTGCGTAGAGCAGGAGGGGAAGGGCGGAGCCGGTTGACAGGGTCGGGATTTACTTTGACGAAGCCGGGCTTCAGCTCAATGGCCTTGGTGGCATCGAGAATGGCATAGCCGTAGGCCTCGGACTTGATGTACGCCTGATGAAGAAACGCAGTTAGATATAGAGACGAGCTAGCCGGGGCTGCATTGGAAAAAACAATGTACACACTTGCGCGCGGTTCGAAAAGAATGTGGGCTCTTGGTCATGCAGCTCGATCGCGTGGGAGTACAGCTCAATGGCCTTGGGCCAATCATGGGCAGCAAAGGCCTTGTTGCCGTCGTTTTTCAAGGCCACGGCCTTTTCCAAGTCCGTTGACATTGCGATAGGGAACAGGGGAGTCCGAGAAAGCGGCTTGGAACGGGAGTGTAAGAAGAAGAGAAGAGAAGTCGGGGCTCCGAAACAGGGAGTAGGGGGCGGCCGTGTGTTCGGCTTCGGGTTCGGGTTCGAAATTATTTTTATGGGGGTATATGCACTACCTACAGTACAGTAATCAAGCAAGACAGATAATCTCCAGCGAAAGGGTTGGGCGCACGATAAGTCAAGTGTCAGAAAAAAAGAAAAGAAGAATAGCAAGCAATCTTCAACAACTTGACGGGCCAAAGATCTACAATCCCTACTGTTCCTCTCAGTGCCCCTCCAACAAAGTTTCCATGCCACCCCTCCAAGCCTAAGCTTCTTCCAGAGCCTTCTGTAGAGGCCGTCTGAAGGATCCAAAAAAAAAAAAAGTACGGACTGAAAGCGCCACAATTGAAGGCGTGGCGTCAAGACATGTGGCGCTTTTTTTCTTCCCCAATTCTCTTTGCGACGTCATTAAGCCTTGCTCAGTCGCATTCGTATCTCGCTGTTTCTTTCTCAACGCTAGAAGTCGTCGGCCGAGCAGCCCTAGGCCATCAGAAATTCTTTACACGCTCCTCACAACTCATCTACTCCTCCTTCGCCATGGTCTCACCCAACTCACAAAGCTCCAGCGCGCTTGTGCGCAAACGCGACGCCGACATGCAGCTCATGGCACCCCCACCACCACCAGCCAAGAAAATGAAACGCCCCAAGAAAGTCATCGACGAAGAAAGCTACACCGAAGGCCTATCTCAGATCATCATGCGCGACTTTTTTCCCGGCCTGCAGGAAATGCAGTTGCAGCGTGACTACCTCGATGCCGTTGACGCCAAAGACCGCGCCTGGATCTCGACAGCCACGCAGAATCTCATTGACGGCAAAACGCCAGACCGCAAGGTCGGACTCTGGTGCGATACGCCATCAAGTACAAAACGCTTGGTGAAAAACGAGACTCCATCCACCGTTTTAGGCATGGGCACCCCGGCCTCCGTTGCTCCCAGCATCGGCCCGTCGGCAAAGGCGCGCGTCAATACTGCCATGCGCTTGTCTCGGTTTCAAGCCACGTATACGAGCGAAGACAACGAGAGCTTCTATGATTTGACTGACCGTCAGAATCAGAAGAAGGCGGAAAAGACGGCGTGGCTGTGGAATGGAAACAAGCTCGACTCGAGACAATTGATCAAGCAGAGGGAGGTTCAACAACGGCTTTGCGAGTCAGGCCAACTTCACGACGATGGCTTCATCAAAAAAGACCGCCTTGCCATTAAAGACTCTGATAACAGGCCTGCCCAGCCCGACCTGTGGAAATGGAGGCCCAAGAATACCCTCATGTTCACGCCCGACGGCATCGAAGACCAATATGAAACCTGCGCCCAAAGGGCCGAAGCTGTATCAGCGAGCGCACCCAAAGGCATCAACTATCATAACACGCGCATTCCAACGACGGCAGACATAGAGAAGCCGTCACGGCCACCTTCGCCAACGTTGACTGCAGTTCGAGATGCGGTGGCTGGAAAGGTCCCCCATGCTTATATAAATGCCAGTGAAATGGGCAGTACCGTAGCGGGAGGTGAGACGCCTCGCGTCAATGGATACGCATTCGTGGACGACGATGACGACGAGGGCGAGCAGCCATTGCCAAAAATCAACCTGGGGCCCGGCGACGCAACACCGAGTCCGTTTAGACTGCAGGAACGCGCACAAAAGGAGGACCTGCTACATCGTATGGTAGACCGGATCAACAAGTCCCACCATAACGCATCACGTAATGGGTTTACGGGCAAAGCAGATGCCACGCCTGTTCCCAAGTTTATGAATAGCCCACGTGCGGCGTCTGTGGGGAACCTGACGCCAGCAGCCCGGCGCCTGCTTGGCAAAATTGGAGCTAATCAGACACCAACGAGAAGCTCAGCACGAGGAGGGGGAGGAGGATCCGGGGCTTCGTTTGCGCCGTCTACGCCAATGGCGTCACGGGGTTCGTTGATTAAGAGGACGCCTAAGACATAGTGACGAAGTGGCTGGGAGAGCCTGGTACTAAGGCATTAGCGCGTGTATTTCCTGTTTTCTTTATATCCATACATCACTGCTCAATAAGATACCCTGCACTGCTTTTACCGCATGCCATAAAAACCCATTCACTCCGTCTGTGCTGCGCATCTGCTTGTAGAAAAGAGATGGTGATCAACCCTGCTTGTATGACGTTGTACGTCGTGCGACATCCATCGTATTAGCGGGGCTATGCGTTAATGGGGGTGCTGGTCCCAAGTCAGAGCTTAGCTTCCAGCTCCAGAATTTTGAAGGCCATTCACTCCAGGCACAACTTTTATTTATCCCCAAGGAAACTTGACGTCTTTCATCGCCACCAGCAGCTCTCTTGAATTGGCCTGCTTTGGGCTCGGCTTCTCTTTTTCTAGTCCAACCAAGCACTGTCTGTCCTTCCGCTACATGCACAATGAGGCTGGCGGATTTCCTCGTTGACCTGGCCTCGGTTGCTTCAGCGTCCAAGGCCGTTGCCTCCAAGCATGCAGGTCTACGGATGCGACAAATTGAGCGTTATGGGCAAACTTCAAGCATTATCGCGAGCATAAAAAAGAAGGCTTCACAGACACCCGCAGCCCCGCCTGCCAACTCGCCCGCTTCTGCTGGGCCTTCTCCCGAGAAGACACCGCCCGCCGCGCCCGCGACGGCTTCGGCGACTCCATATGCAACAACGCCCATTTCGCCTTCATTCACTTCACCAGTCTCCCCTGCAGCTACACTTGCCACCATCCAAGATCCACTTTCACGCCTACGCCAAGAGGAGAAGCTCAAATCCGGCTTGCGAGCGCCCATGCGCCTGCCCAGACTTGAGCCAGTCACTGATGCCGGATCTGAGACTCGGGCCTTAGAGGAAAGTCTCCCTGCTGGCATTGACGTCAATGTCTTTAGAACCCGGCGAGGTTCTGGCCTCATTGGAGGTAAGATGCGGGAGTCGCCCGTGATGTCAACAGGCGGCGAACGGAAGCCGCATCCATTTGCAGGGAATAGGCTTCCGGGAGAGTGGACAAAGGCTGAGGCCGAGTCAGCGATGAAGTCTGAGGTGAAGAATGAGGTTGTAGCTGAATCTATGACTGAGCCCAAGACTGAGTCTGAAACTGAGTCCAAGATTGGGTCCACGACTGAACCCGCCGCTGAACCTACCGTTGAAGCTCAGCCTCAAAGACAGACAAAAATCAAGCCTCCCGCCCCTACTATTACACGGCCAGCATCTTCACCCCCTGTTGAGCCTCAAGTAAACCCTATCTTGCAACAGACCCACGACTTGCGTGAATCCCGTGTCCCCTCTACCCGCATCGGCCGGCTTTGGAATTACAGTGGTCTTGCAGCTGGTATGCTTGGTGGAGCTATCGGTGAGAGCTTCAGTCGAGCTGTAGGCGGCGGCAGTGAGGGCTCCTTACTGCTGACCCCAGCCAATATGGAGCGCCTGGTGGGCAAACTCTCGCGTATGCGTGGAGCAGCGTTGAAGCTAGGTCAAATGATGAGCTTCCAAGACACCAAGATGCTTCCCCCACAGCTACAGATGGTGCTGCAGCGGGTACAGGACAGGGCTGACTATATGCCCTCCTGGCAACGAGATAAGGTGCTGGTCAACAACCTAGGCAGCGAATGGAGGGAGTTGTTTGCCGAGTTTGATGAGAAACCCATTGCTGCAGCCTCTATTGGCCAAGTCCACAAAGCCGTCTTGAAAGATGGCAGTAGGGTTGCCGTAAAGATCCAGTTCCCTGGCGTCGCAGACTCTATCAACTCGGACCTCGACAATCTGTCTATGTTGCTGACGGCTACAAAGCTGTTGCCCAAGGGCCTCTATCTTGACAAGACTATTGCCAACGCTCGTCTAGAGCTTGGCTGGGAGTGTGACTACGAACGCGAAGCCCAGTGCGCAATTCGCTACCGAGAGCTTCTCGGCGACGCGGCCCACGGCGATGGCGTGTTCATTGTTCCCAAGGTCCACCTTCATGCATCGGGCAAGCAAGTTCTGACGATGGACTGGATGGAGGGCACGGCTGTGACGCGCATCAAGTACTTTACTCAGGACCAGCGAGACTGGATTGGTACGCAGATCATGAAGCTCTGCCTCCGGGAAATCACGGAATTCCATTTCATGCAGACGGATCCCAACTGGACCAACTTTCTGTATAACCAGGCGCAAGACAAGCTTGAGCTGCTCGATTTTGGAGCGTCTCGCGAGTACAATGCAGCTTTTGTTGACAAATACTGCGAGCTTCTCTACTCAGCCTCGCAGGGCGACCGCGAAAGGATTGCCGCGCTGTCTCTCGATCTGGGATACTTGACGGGCCATGAAAGCAGGACCATGCTGGATGCCCATATCAACTCGATTCTGACTCTGGCTGAGCCGTTCCTAGACAGTGCATCAGATGTGTACGACTTCAAGGACCAGACTATCACAGAGCGGGTTAAGGGCTTCATCCCCGTCATGCTCAAGGAGCGGCTAACGCCCCCGCCAGAAGAGACGTACTCGCTGCACCGCAAGCTGAGCGGGGCGTTTTTACTGTGTGCCAAGCTGGGCAGCAGAGTTCCATGCAAGGAGATGTTCAGGGAGTGTGTGGCCAAGCGAATAGCCGCAAGAGAGGCCTAGGTAAAAGGAGGGAAGAACGAGAGCTGGGAAATGGATGATACACTGTACATTAGATATGCCATCTGCAATAATAGACACTATTTTAAGCCGGCCGTCTTCTCTTCCTGGCGTCTCTACCAGCCCCTTCTTGTGCTGCCGTCTATCCGCTCCAGTTGTGCCATTTCCTTCTTCTCCTTGCCGGCCACCTTCTTGCGCTTCCGCATAATAGCCTTGTCGACATCTCTCTTGCTCATGCTCTCGAAGCGGTCCACCAGCACCTTCTTCTTCAGATCGGCCTGCTTTAGGTAAAACGGCTTTTTTCCTTGGGCCACCAGTTCCTTTTCCTTGCGCTTGTGCTCGTCGATGACTGCCTGTTGGCGATCCTTGCGCTCTTCAGCCTTACGCTTCGACTCCAGCACAAGCAGCTCGCGCTTGAGCGCAGCCTTTTCGTCTTCGCTCTTTGCCTTGCGCACGCGTGCCTTGAGGTCGGTAATCTCGCTGGCACGGTACTCGTTCAGGAAACTGTAGGCCTTGCGGATCAAGCCTTCGTTGACGTCGCCAGCGAGCGGGTCGAAGCGCGGGTCGCGTGGTGCCGGCTTGTTGGAGAGGGCAAAGTCACGTTTGCGCGAAACGGGCCGCTTGGATGACATTTCTTGTGGGGCGTGTTTGCTGCTGCGTTTTTGAAGGCTGGCCTTGGGCGGCGCGTGTTTCTTGGTGGTTGCGGTGAATGACGAGGGCGTGGACTTGGGGAAGGCGGAGGGCGCGGCTGTAGCGGCGGCGCGTTCGGCTTTGCGCTTTTCTTTGCGTTGAGTTTTGCTGATTGCTCTTTGGGCCTTGGCTAGATCACCAAACGAGACCGACGCCAAGCTGGCAACAGCATTGTCGGGAGCAGTGGCAGGGAGCTAATATGGGAGAAGGGGGGGGGGTCAGCTTGGGGTTGTACTTCGCCATGGTTCAACGGCCACGAGCGCCACGTCACGTAGGTGGGACCAACACATACATCAGCATCGGAGTCGTAGTCAATGGCTTCTTCGTCCTGATCTTCCGTGTCGCTGGCCTCGTTTGGCTCCGAGTTGTTGGCCTGTTGCTCGGAAGGCGCATCGCTGGAGGCGCCGTGATCAAACTCCTGTTCGTATTTGCGGGCCCGCACACGACGAGGGGCCGCCGGAGCGCCGCTGGCTTTTCTCTTTCCAAGGGCCATATTCGGTGTGAGGCAGTATACAATCGCAGGCAATGCTAAGGACAATCTTCGCTCGTACTGTGGTGTTGTCTGGGCTTGTCCACAGCGCATCATGTCATCAACTTTTTTGGGCCAGGATTCAACAAGGCCCAAAGTTTCGCCTTATCGATAAGCCTAAATAACCACTTTTCTGCTGCCTTGATTTTTGTGTTTTCAGCGCCCGCTTCGTATATTCGGATCAATTCCTGGCGCCACCATCAACTGCAGTCTGTTTCATCCGTGTCGAGTTTGGCTTTGCTGTTACGGCCCTTCATTTTCCTTCCCCCGCAATCACTCACTAGGCTGTCGTCACGTTCGTCGGCCTTTCCGCTGCCTCTCCGCCCTTCTCTTATCTTCAAACCTGGTCGTGAGGCTGTCTGTGACTCATGGACGCCCTTCGCAGTCGGCTCGTCAATCACTCCATAGTGTCCCTTGCTAGTCCGTCTCTCATATCACGGACACCCTGTTATACACGTCTCTTCTCGATATCCACTGCCCGGTCTACCAGTACGTCTGAAGCAGCCGTAGACCCTTCTTCTCGTCAAACCACAAAACCCACAACAGCCACTCCACTGCAGTCTGACCTTGGGCACACGACGCAAACGCATTTTCACAACATACCGACCGTGTTTTCCTCCGAAGGTCATTCTGGCCTGCGACTCATCACCAGCACTCTCACCGCCGCTGACCGCGAACGCTACAAATCAGCCTTCATCCCCAAGCCCAGGTTGAACACCGGCTTGGACACTCGTGTATCTTCGGCTCACATGTCACCAAACGAGAAAGCCTTGCCCACACGACAAAAAAGCGGGCGTGTGAATAAAGGCAAGGTTTCTTCTGATTCTGATTCTAGCTCAACCTTATTGGCCGGCAACCAAAGCGATTCAGCTGCTCCCACGCACCAGAAAGCCGGGGAAAAGCCCTACTTCGTCCCCAGCACGGCGTCAGGCGGTGTTCCCGAGCCCACGGCCGAATACCTTGCGCAAGCTGCTCTCGACATACAACCCCTTGCTTCGCCGCGCCCATTCCTCATCGTCCTTGACCTAAACGGCACCCTCCTCTGGCGTCCGCACCGCCGCAATCCCACCACCTTTGTCGAGCGCCAACACACCCGCCTGTTTCTCAACTACCTTGTGAACAACTTTGTCGTAGCCGTATGGTCCTCTGCAAGGCCGGAAAATGTTACTCACATGGTCAATCATCTATTCCCCAAGGAGGAACGTGAAAGACTGGCCGCCGTCTGGGGCCGCGACAAATTCGGCCTGACTACAAAAGACTACTCCCAGCGTGTCCAGGTATACAAGCGCTTAACCCGGCTATGGGATGATTCCGCTGTGCAAGAGTCCAGTCTACCAGGCAAGCCCTGGGACCAGACAAACACTGTTCTTGTCGATGATTCCACCGAAAAGGCACGCAGCGAGCCATACAACTCCATCTTGATTCCCGAGTTTGTCGGCCAACTGGAAACTTCGCACGTCCTGCCACAGGTTCACGATTATCTCAATACTCTTGCGTTCCAGGCCGATATCAGTGCGTATATCCACAAAAAGCCGTTCAAGCAAAATTCGCATTTCGAGTTGTAAGCATGGGCGTTCAAGCTGTCACCATAGTCTTCTCTTCATACATGATCGACCAGGTCAGGTCGTTATCTCAGATTGGCTTGGAATATACCACTATTTGTAGGGTTATCTAACCCTCAAGGACACCACCAACCCACCTTTTTAAGAACCCATGCATCATCTTCGTATCATCCATTATCTTGTCAAGAAAAACAATGCGAGAAAAAAAAGAAAGCGTTGGTAGTGAAAGGGACTGGTAGCCCTGCGTCGTTCGTTATTATTCAAGTGCCAGATCTTCTTCTTCTGCATCCAACAAAAAAAAGAAGAATCCCATCCCAACCTTCCCAATGTATCCTTTGCTGAGGCACATCCGCTGCCTGCCTAGCATTTTCCTAGTCCTATGTTCCTCATAAAATGTATGTTCTCATATGAACATCAATTATCATCAATGCGTTCTTCGTTCTCTTTTTTTTTTTTAGAATTTGTCATTTTTTTTCATTGTTTTGGTCAAGCAATCCAAGCCCAGGAAGTCGCTTATTTGAAGACCTTGCCGGAGGCGTGAGCGTACTCCTTGCCATCGACAACGACGGGGCGGTCCCACGACCACTGAGAGTCGACGAACTCGCGGTCAGCCTCATTCTTGGGGTCCAGCTTGGTGAACTCGTACGACTCGTAGTCAGGGGCGACATCGAAGATAGGCTCAAACTTGTCACCACGGACGACGAAAGCACCCTGGATAACGGAGTTGTTGTTCTCGCCAAAGACGGAAGCGCAGCCGAAGAGGTACTTGCGAGAGGCCTCCAGGCGAGTGTTGAAGCCACCAATCAGGTTGTTGGACATGAAGGTGAGGGTCAGCTCGTCGTTGTACTTGTACTGAACCTTCCAGATGGAGTACTCCTCAAAGGGAACGTTGTCCCAGAAGTACTTCATGGCCTCGGGGGTCTCGTGGTTGGAGTAGAAGCGCTTCCACTCATCCAGGGGGTAAGAGGCACGGGGAAGGAGCTCAATGGGGTGCTTGGGCTTGGGGGCCTCAGCGGGCTCCTCAGCAGCAGGGGCAGCGGGCTTGGGGGCCTCGGCCTTCTTCTCCTTCTTGGGAGCATCAGCCTTCTTAGGGGGGGTGTTGGTCAGCTTAGGAGTCTCAAGGAACTCCAGAGGGATAGCAACAGCCGAGTAGATGGGCTGAGCAATGATGGTCGAGAACCAACGAGTGGTGGCGGGGTACTCGGTGCGGAACTTGGCATCGAAGAAGTTCTCAAAGCCGCGAGAGATCAGACCGGCAGCGAACAGGTCGGCCAGAGAGATGCGCTCGCCAACCAGGAAGGTGTTGTTGACAAGGTAAGCCTCGACGACGGAGACGGCCTTCAGGGTAGCAGCCTGGGCCTCCTCGACGTTCTTCTTGTTGTAGGGCTCGGTACCAACCAGGGGGCGGATCCAGCGGCCCAGCTGGGTGAGGATCTCGGTGTTGAAGAAAGACATCCACTTCAGGATAGAAGCGTAGCTATAAATCATGTTAGCAAAATGGCCCAAAAACAAAGATTAGCTTCATCGTTGAACTTACTCCTGCTTGGTCTTGCCCAGAAGGGTGGTCTTCTCGTTTTGCGAAGCGACTGCGAATCTGTTAGCTGAAAGTTCATGACTACGAAGCCAAAAAAAAAAACAATGGGACAAAGCTTGTCCAGTCAACTTGACAGAAAGCATAAACAAAATGTGTGTGAAGCGACAATCAGAATAGTGAATATCCGCACGAATACCTCGGACAGGGATAACTGAATTTAAAATTCGATCTTTCATCATGGTAGTCGCTTATTGAAAGCTCACGCGAGCTCCCATCGGCTGAGGGAGGGAGGGGGGACAGGGGAATTATAGTGGGGTTAGGTAAAATTTGGCAGCAGTGCGAGGGGCACGTTTTGAGCCAAAACCCACAGAACAAAGAGGGGTAATAATAATAATAAAGCACAAAAACAATAGGCAAAAAGATGACTTACTGTAGATGGCGATGGCAATGCTCTCGAACAGCTTGTAGCCATCCTCGGTAACCAGGGCAGGAATCTTGCCCAGGCCGTGGACCTCCAGGTGTTCAGCAGTGGCATTGCCGACCTGGGCCTCAACGATCTCAAGATCAATGTTGTTGGCCTTGGCGACAGCCAGAATGCCAGTGGTGCGGGGGTTGCCCTGAAGTCGGAGAACACAGACAGCGTCAGCAATCAGGCCGCAAGAAAAGACAAATTCCGAGCAGCGGAGCGAGAAACATTACTCACAGCAACGGTGAAGAGTTTGCCGAAAGCCATTGTGACGAGTTTTCACGACTTTTGGGAGAAAAATGATATGAGAGTGTGAGAGTGTTCTGGGGAGAAAAAAAAGAGAAGAAGGGAAAAAGAAATGAGGGAAGAGGACGAGCCAGCCTTTTTGCCTTTGAGCTCAGAATTTTTTTTTGGGTGGAGTTATTGCTGAGGGAGCACCAAGCCCCACTTAACATGAGTGGCTGAAAGTGGTGATTGGCTGATAATAGAGTCACATGACTTCATCAATCAACAAGATGAGGCGCGGAGGTGAGGCTGAGAGGAAGTCGGCCCAGCCTGGCGACGATGCTTTTTTTGCAGGCTAGGTGATGCTACCCGTACCGTGACGATCTTTGACCGAATTCCCGAATCCGAAGTTCCCCGTTCTCCTTCCGACGGACCCGATTAATACCGCGCCATTTGCATCCGAAACTTGCGTAATCGGGGACCGCAACCATGACGATCTTTGGCTTCAGTGCTCGACAACTGCGCGTCATGCGCCAGTTTAGCCGGGCCCCGGTCCAGTCCACCTTTGCCTCCGTGCCGGCTTCCATTCGAATGTACACAAGCCCGACCTCCGACACCCTTGAGATTTCCAAGCCCCGGAGCAGGGGACGCGAGCGCATTATTGAGCCCGACTTGGACAATGCTGGTCTTCCCAAGATCAAAGCTGCGGAACCTATTGCTCTGGAAAACATTCGTTACGCCCGCATGATCCCCGCCTCTCCCGGTTACTTCTCGCGCCATCCGTTCTTCTCGGAAGGTCTGGTGGAACTTCAGAGGCTGAAGACCCAGTACCGCTCTTTGCCCCGCGCATCCAAGTCGGCTACCGTCCCGTCCGTGCAATGGAGAACATTAGAGGAATACATCAGCGTCACGCGAGAGCCCATCCGTGCCGTGGAGTACAAGCAGGCCATTGATCTTTGTGAGGAACTCATGAAGATACACCCTGGTGTTATGCCTGACGAGGTTCGTTTGGTATTGGGTAAATGGAAGGCTGATGTCACGGAAACCATTGAGCACATTAAGCCGCACCATGTTGACTCCATGGGTCGGTCGCTGGGCGTTGGCAAGCGGAAGTCATCTACAGCTCGCGCTTGGGTAATTGAGGGAACTGGAGAGGTCATAATCAATGGCAAGCCCATCACCGAGGCCTTTGGTCGCATTCATGACCGTGAAAGTGCACTTTGGGCGCTACACAGCACAAGCCGTATGGACAAGTACAATGTCTTCGCTATTGTGCAGGGAGGTGGCACCACTGGGCAAGCTGAAGCGCTGGCGCTGGCGGTTTCCAAAGCTCTGCTGGTTCACGAGCCTGGGCTGAAGCCTGCTTTGAGAAGAGGTATGTTTCAATCACGCCAGGGCTTGCTACCGAGATGCCAGGAGAATAAATTGTGTATCGTCATGTACCAAGATAACCTTGCTAACACTTTCTGCAGCCGGCTGTGTCACCCAAGATTCCCGTTCCGTGGAAAGAAAGAAGCACGGCCATGTCAAGGCCAGAAAGATGCCTGCGTGGGTCAAGCGTTGAGGCATCCTTTCTTGTACGGTGGCTTGTTTGGCCTTTTTTTTATACGACTACAGATGAGTGGTTGCATTAGAGCGGAATTTTCATTTGGAGTATGATGCAGGCTACGGCTATGGCTACACTGTAGTTGTATTTGTATGATTAATGCCATATGGGCTGGGAGCATCTGACCACGATGCTCATGGGCAATGGACGGTGAGGGGTGGAGTGAGTGTCTCCGAGTTTTGAAATACAGCGTAGTGATGCAAAAGAGGGAGGGGGTGAACGGGCTGGCCGGTGGTGGGTATGGTGTTGATTGTTTTTGAGAAGTTGTGAAGAGATGGCGAAGCTTGGTGTTGAACTACAACGGGATCTTGGTAAGAAGTGGTATAAGTACCAAGATACCGTGTATCATCGGTGTATTCCTATTGTATGTGTACGTAACGAATTGTATATTTGCCGGTTTTCTTTTTTATAATCTGCGATTCATCCGATGTCGGTTGCCTTGGCTTGCCACAGACTGACACTGTCCTTAAGCCTATACATATAGTCTACCAGGAAATAGAGTGAGGTTTTCATTTTTGTGCCAGCCATGGCGGGGTTCATGATGTTCCTCCATATCACTCATCCCTTCCTTTGCTTGTTAATCTCCAATCGGGCCAATGAATGCACAGCTACCAGGACTGTGTCGAATTGGCCACCCCGCCGCCCCTTCGATAGCGATTGATCAACATTGCAAGATAGGTCTGCTTTGCGACTACGTTGCTTTTGCAGTACAGTGTTAAGCTTGGCCCAATCATTGCATTGTTTCCCGAGTCCCCAAGCCTTCCTGCTACCCCTCTTCCAGCTGCTAAGGCTTCTTGAGATGGTGCAATTTGCTTGAGTGCAATAGGAGAAGGGGCGTCTATCCACAAGCAATCCTAGGTCTATCTTCCAGATGGCATGTGTAGACTATTGGATTGGCAGTCGTTTGAAACTATGTCATTCTGATTCTACTCCCAGTCCTCCGGATTAAATCGAGCTAGCAAAGAGGGGTTAAGGAGAATGGCAGTCCTCGAATTGGATCTCCCCCCCTGAGTCAACATAGAGGCCTGTCGGGCAAAGAAACATTAAGTCTAGAGTAAAAGTACCTACCTACTTTTCTGTCTGCTTGTGCTGTGCAGTTCATCAACCTATCACACATATTGAATGTGGTTATGCCCTAGTAGAGTTCTTCTGGCTGGATGCATTCAAAAAGTACTCGTCACAAAGAAGCCTGTTGGTCACACTTGTGTGGAACTCCCACAGCTATTCGTCTTGGCTTTCTGCTCCGGTAGTCCAGAAGGCTCCAGGTTCCAAGGCACTGGTAAATTGATCAAAGTTGACATGCAACTCATTTGCCCAGGCTGCGATTTGATGGGCGTGAAAGCTCAGCTGTACTTATTGCTGGCCGGTGAGATCCTTGACTAGCTTGATTTAATCTAGTTCTGGGTCTTGGCTTCACATACTCGAAAAGGCGATGTCTCAGGAGGGCGTTTCTAGCGCTGTGGAAGAAGCAGAGGTCAGTAGGTATAGTGCCACGTCCATTGCCACGTCCAGTGCCACGTCCGATGCCACGTCCAGTGTTCGTCAGGGCTCGCGCTGGAGCAAAGCGGGAGGTGCAAGGGCGGGCGGCCGTTGATGTGTGTGATTGCGTGTGTATGTGTCCTTGCACCTCAATCTTGTTTTATGCAGATGCTGCATTTCAGGTAGCGTGGAAGCCCGCCCAAGCAAAACTGGCGGTGTATCCCTTATACAGTCGATCCAGCATATCCATATTGCATTATTGGCTTGTTGTCAAATCTGCCCCGACCTTCTTCCGGCTCCATATACATATGCGCACATGAACATGCCCGCCAGCATGCAAGCGAACCTTGACTTACTAGCTCTGATGGGTAGTCTATCTGCATGAGATTCGAGCTCGTCTGTGCCTCACTTCTGTGTATCTGAGCTTCCCGCTTACAAGTCGACACCACACATCTGTGTCTATATACAACTGCCACTCACGCAACGTCTCGCCTGTCTTTCTCCTCCTCACTATTACCTAGCATATTTTCTGATGCATACTAGCTGGTCCGCACGGCATAAGTATTGCACTTGTAGAGTTACAGTTGAGCCAGCCTACTCAACATACTCATTCAAGAATGGTTACATCATTACTCTGCGCATTGCAAAGCATGTGTATGGCCAGGAGAGACCACCAGTAGCATCCAGCAACTGTGTTACTTGTTACTCGTGTGTGTAATTTCGGCATACGTAAGCGTACGTCTATTATTGAGATAGCAATAAAGACCCAATAATCCCAGGTATTAGAAGAATGGTAGCAAAAGATGACATAGCTTGTAGTCAAAACAAGCGACAATCAAGTCACACCACCAAACCTACATGCGCGTAGTGCATACAAGCCCTCACAAAAGCACGGGCTGGCTGGCCATGGGTGGAGAACTAATGCAGAAGAAGCGGGTCTACGTAGCGGTACTTGAGTCGGATTTGCTACACATGAGATGTCTTTGCGAGTGATGATTCGCCCATCTTCAACTCGAAAAAAGAAAAGCCAAAAAAAAAACACGAGAAAAAAGCTCAGCAAAAGGCACAAAAAAATGCAAAATGTATCTCCGTGCGGTTCTCATATACATAAGGTATGTGATAACCCCATGTCATCAAATATTCCTAGTCTGAATATGCAGGGATCTTTCAACTTCACGTTAGACAAGAACTTGTTCACATGAAAAAATAAAATCATCGTTTGTGGGCGGAAGGTACAACTTAGGGTTTTGTTGCAAAGAACACTTCTTCTGCACACACACACAAATAAACCAGAAATGCTGATGCAACTGCCGTGAGCTCATCTGTGCATACATACGCAAATATGATGAGTCGTGCAACTGCGGGCTCTAATGAAACGTGTTGTCTTGACTTTGTATACTTTCTTTTTTCCCCCTCCGTAGCTTATTCTCCCCCTGCAACGGCGGTCCAACCAAAGCCCTACCTATCCGTGATCTTGTTTGATCCAGCATCTCCAACAACCCATGAAGCATCATTCATTCGTTTGAAATGACCAAGCGGTGAGTGAGTTAGTCAACATGCCATGCCCCACTCCATCTTCACCCAGCTCCTAAATCGCCTTCTTTTTCATGCTCTATGCTCCGTCTCACGCTTCATTGGCCTTGTCTGTGCAGCACAAGGTATGATTGTCATGACCCCCTGCACCCATGCTCGTCTGCGTTGTCTGTGGCACACAGCACGGCGTGTGTGGCTAAAGATGCCGATCTTTCTAGACGTCGTGTCTTCTATTTTCCCTCTACTCTGCTTGCAAGGTTCAAGGTTCAAGATCGAGGACGCCGCATACATAGCTCGAGTCACTCTCCTCTCCCCTCTCTGACTGCACATTTGCCCAAGCTGCAGCTTGGCTTAGGGAGGACGAACCAACTAACCTGTGAACTTGGCAAAGTTTATCTTATGGGGCGGCCCCTACAGAGTATCCCGCCACGAGAGCTATGTACCATGCTGAAAATGTGCACATGGAGGTATTCTTCTATAGCCTCTGTCAAAGAGTCGTCAAAACCCGAACTTGTCTTATGAGCCCGACAGCAAAAGCAAACATACCGACTTCTGAGTTGACGTATTTGCATAGCCAAACGCCACGGAACCTTCCATATCGCAAAATCCAAACGAACCACACTATGAAGTTCCCACAATCATACTCACAAATAATCCACAATGTAAGTGTATTTTAGATGTCCTTCAATTCAAGAGCATTGCTATGCAAAATGATAGAATAATACCAATAGCTAACGTTTTGTGCCATAATAAAAGCCTGCGCCATAAAATACCCCTTTCGATCACCACCCGCCCCATCTGCTGCTTGCTCCCTTTTGCTCGTCCACACAAACAGCATTACATGTTCCGACACTTCACCAACTTCGTTGTTGGCTTGGCTAGACTCATGCTTTGGAATCAAGCAAAGCCTTTCCTGCCTTTTCCCGTATCTTCAAGCCTATCAGCGCCTCACACGCCAGTATCGAAAATCAAAGATTATGCAGACCCCAATACAGCACAGCGAGTAATACGGAAAATCAATCCGATCAGGTATCCTTGGACTACACTACCCAAGATGTTCATGGGTATGTTTTTGTGGAGCTACAGTTTTTTTTCGACCAATCCTGACTCTCGATACCAGGTTCTATTGCAAGCGAAGGGATAATACTCGAACATACATCTCACACATAACCCGGTTTCTGGGTCTTGCGATCCCGGTTTTTTCTTTTTTTTTTTCTCTCTCTTTTCGACGTTACTGTTACTCACGCGGAAACAGTTCAGCCCCCGTTTATCCTGACTTGACCTCTCCTGTGAGATAAGGTCTTTGTTAGTCCCGAGTCCCATCCGAGCTATTTATGTACATGTTAGTTGGCGTGATGAGACAAGGCACAGGACATCAGCACACAGGCCACTAAACAAGCCCCATGCACGCTTTCCCCTGTAACTTTTGCCTGTACTCTGTACCTCGTCGTTGTCCCATCATGGGATGTGCAAGACGGCCGTTGCTGTTGTGCTGCAGTCAGAGTGCGCTGTCTTGTGTACGTCAGATATAAGCTCCCTACTTTCGCGTGGCGCCTAACCTTCAAGATGCCTTGACATATGATTCCGGCTATCAACGACCACAAATACCAACTCACGTATGGAGTTGAGGGCTCTGTTCTTCACTGTAGCCATAACCCAAGAAAACATGCATATCATTTTTGGGCCTCCAAATCTCCATCCGCCATACTGCGGCTTCGCGGGATAAGAGATGCATTTACTTCTAATGTGATGCCAGCCAGACCATCAATATCAATATAATACGGCGGTCGTTTACGGAGCTCAGTGGCAGCCGCAAAGAGCAGCAGAGCCATATTTTAGCCTAGCCTAGCCTTTGACTTTTCAATTCCCTGGCTTGTCGAAGCCTTGGATCCGCTTGCCATCAATCTCGCTCGCTGCAGCACATGGCGTTCATGGATGTCATGCTACTTGGAGTCCAACTTAACTCAACAAACACGCACCCAAACGAAACAGAAATAGCAGGGTACTCCTTCCAACCTGTGGCATCACGTTTGCTTGTTTGCTTGTTTGTTTGTTCGGACCATATGGTCTTCATCTTTACGTTTCACGATCCCGGCCATAAATATGCTGATAAATCTATCTGCATACCAATCATTCAAGTCATAATGTCGAGGCTTACGAGACCCGTGGTCGAACTCTTTATTCAGGCTCAGGCTTGGTCGACTTTATTACCTCTGCTCTATACCATCACGAGCCCCAGGGCCCGAAAATATGCTTGTCAAGCTGAACAAGGGCCTCCCTTGCCTAATTCAGCCCAGTCTCATCTGGCTAAGCTTCTCGACCGACTTGATCTTGCTTCACAGCGAAAGCTTGCTGTCACTTTCAGACATGTCAAATTGTTCTCTTGGTTCACATTCCTTTTCATCATCTGCTTCTACTAAGTCACTTGCACTCATGTTTGCGTGTGGATACGTAGACACACACACACAC
Organism: Thielaviopsis populi; assembly: GCA_017591655.1. Taxonomy (NCBI): domain Eukaryota; kingdom Fungi; phylum Ascomycota; class Sordariomycetes; order Microascales; family Ceratocystidaceae; genus Thielaviopsis; species Thielaviopsis populi. Next base: position 6,538 of record JADILG010000123.1, on the reverse strand, counting down.
ATACATGCATACATACGCACAAACATACGGCCCGTCGGTCACTCCAGGCCAACAGGACATAGCTGCAGTGCATGTTAATGAGGCTGTCGGTCAGTCGAGTGGTTTTCTATCTGCGCCTTGCGACTTCATGAGAGCATGTATGGCAGAATAACATGGAAATGACCACAAAATATGCACACTGTAACTCGCTGTTAGTTGCATAGAGCTCTTGTTTGTTGCTTGCCTTGTTCACTATTGCCAGTATGTACGTATGCCCTTTTCCCCCTCCTTTTTGCTCTTTTCTCTGTGATTAACACACGCCCCCGTTCCATCCAGTCCTGTCCCGTCCTCTTCTTGAATTACTCAACCTAAAAGGAAGACTGTATGACCAAAACTGAACAGTGGCTAAGCAATCACGACCCAGTTTCGCTCTGCCCCCTCTCCCCTTATTCCCGCTAGTCTTTCCCTCCAATCTATTCTGCTTTTTCTAGCCGTGCTTTTTTGCCATTTTGTTCGCTCGGGTCAGAAGCTTACTCAATTTAATCCAGAATCTAAAAGCTTAGCAAGTGATTTGCTCCTGGCTGTGATCTTTTCTAGTCGGCTCCCTCTCATCTACTTTACGTTGTTTCTAGTTCAACTCCTCACACCCCTACTCTTCCAGGCATACATACATCGTTGGTTTGGCAGAGTCTCAGTGTGTCTTGGAGAACGACTTGACTAGCTCATTCCACACCTACAACTCGCCACTACAGCATTGGGCACACCCCTTCCCAGCTTGGACTACTGAGACTGCGTTGTCTCTCTCTTCATACGGCAAGTCTCCGGCTCCTGTCAATGGGAATTTCAGCTGCATTTCACCGCGAGAGCCGAAGTAGTGAGCTGTAGTTTTACAGCACGCATCATACTTCACTTCGGACTATTGCTTTTGAATCTTTTCGTCAACCCTATTCTTATTCTTTTTCTGTAGTCCTCTACTAACTAAGTATCAAAGTAGGGCCAACAACAAATTATGCTTGTGTTGATTAGTATCCTTTATTTCAAGTCAGAAAATTGAACCTTCAAGTGGACAGAGCAATTAGGCAAACACCCACTCCGAAGAGGCAGTCTCCTGCGCAAGCTTTCACTACACTACACCAGGCTTTCCTTTCCGCCAGACGAGTTATCTTCGAAGAGGGCAGCAAAGCTTGAAACGTGCCAAGTTTATTCACCACCACGATTGCCTCTCGCGACTATCGCCAAGTCAGCGTGACAGGTGACGTTTATCCCGGGCTCTCGTCGACATATTGATGCTCCTCGGAAGTCCTTTGAACTACTCCATTGCCCGCGTCTTTTAACAAGTCTTTGGAATCCCTAACTAGTGACAGATACTAGATTACGGGTGTAGTAGACACAGGTACGGCAGCAAAGCGCGGCTCCAAGTGCAGCTACAACCTACGGCTCACAGTTCTCGGCTCGTGACTCACAGCTCATATCCCAAAGCTATAGATAGCTACGGATGAGACCAGAATTCAACCACTCTCGTTCCGCATATAAGGTTTCCCAGCTGATCTCTTTTTCGGCTCCTACATGCGTCTTGTTTGGTCTTGAAGATTTCTACTTGCATATTCTCTACCTGTCTACAATCTACTGTCACCACAACACACCGGTTCCCTTCATTATCGCATTTACTTGCCTGCTTCAACAAAGGGTATCCCAACGGGAATCTCAAGCTCTCTTCTTGCTTCTTTTCCTTTCTCCTCTCCCACGCTTCCCCTTTTCACGCACAAGGACTTGGGCGGATCAAAGACCATGACCAGTTAGCTTAATGCCACTATCCAAGGACCAGTACCAACACCGAGAAACATACCAGAACGCAAAGCAGCAGGCTTCATCCCCGCTCAATCAGCCACTCCTCTACACCCCCCGAAATTTTTTCACCAGGACCCAGGACCCTTTATCCCGAGGTTGTGTTTTGGAGCTAAAGTCTGTGTGCTTGGGGCCTTACTATAAGAGACAAGGCCTTCGCTGATACCGACGAAGCTACTTGCTAGCTAACCATAGTACCATTTAGTGCAACAGGGCAACTTGGCCTGACACTGCTAGCACCAAAGGCGATACCTCTTAAGCTGTGGACTCGACACTAAAAAGCTAACTTTTCCTTTGTTGGGATAGCCGGTGGCCAATCTAGACAGGCTCCGCCTATTTGTCTCTTTGGTATGGTGTGTTGCTAGGCTAGGCTTAGCCAGGGCTTGTTCCAAAGATTGAACTTGAGTTCTTCGCACTAACAGCTGAACCACAAGTTTTCCGGGTCACCAGCATAAAAGTCTTCGTTCCGTGGCCCAATCGCCTCTGTGAATTGTCTCGTGGCAATATAAAGATCTTATCTTGGGGTTGACTGAATCGATCTTTCAGAAATTACTGACTGTCGTGGACCTGCTCTTAATTCCGCCCATTGGAGGCTCTGTTTTCCTGCTCTTGTTTTTTTCTACTTTCATCCCTCCCTCCCTCGCACCCTCCCTCACTCATCTTTCTTCTTCTTCTTCTACCTTAACCATCTCTCCATTTCTGCAAGATTTGCTCTCAGCGCATAGCCCTTTCTCTGGCCCATTGCCCTGCCCCTTGCTCAGTTGCTACTTGTACTGCATATGGAGCCGGGATATTCCCAGTTGATACTCTATCATCGTCAACTGGTGTTTATTCTTCATATACTTTCAATTGTCACTTAAACCCCAATCAGGATTTCCTGCCTGGCCCAACTCCACAAACTCCACGTACGTCCTTGAAGGCCTTTTGCACAACCGATATTTGCTGTATTGCAACTAGCTGCCGTGCACCCTCCTCGCTGAAAGTGGTGCAGAGTGTCCTGCATCTCCCCGAGCTGTCTCGACTATCTTCTCGGTCACCACCTGTTCCTCTTTTCCCCCGCCCTCCTGTCCCCCCTGCTCTACGCTGAGCTACCTCACGTCACTTTTGCTCTGGTCTTGGGCTTTTCGACGACTTGACGTATCTGCAACCCAGCCGCTTTTGCTTCAGCCTCACTACCTGGCCACGTTGAAAAAAAGAGAACTGAAAAAAAAGAACTGAAAGTAGCCGGGAAAAAAGAACGCTTCCACCAGGCCTTTTCTATCGACAAGGGCGAGGACGAGGACAAGGTGCTCTTTGTTTGTTGGTTGTGCTCCCGGGCTGTCAGGCTGCTTTCTTTCTCTGCAGAAGTCACTCTTCGTTGAATACCATCGTTGTGTTCTGCCCCTCCTTCTCAAAGACCCCTCCTTCATCTTCTCGCACCGGTGTGTACTCTTGGCCTTAGTCTCATTCTTGGACTCCCACTAGTCCCAGTAACCTAATTCTGCGCCCCCCCCCCCTCTCTCTCTTCTACAACTCTTCCACCTTGTGGCCCTCTCTTCCTCTTCTCTCTTCTTTTTTCCTTCTTTCTCCGGGACTTAGTTCCTAGCTTCCGAACTTCCACCTGTCTCTTCTTTTATTCTTTATCTTTCTTTTTCAGTGACCTTATATACTTGTTCCACGAGTGGTAACTCTTCAATCCCGGACTCAAGACGATCTCTTCACACTCTATCTTCATCTCTAGTCCTTCGACCGGTTAGACAGGCCATCATTTCACGTCTCCATCATCGCGTTTCGAGTATTGTGCTGCGTGATATCAGCTGAGCGTCCTTAACTACAAGAAGCCTTGCTCGCTCCTCTTCCGTCTCTCGCCCCCATTGTCGGCAGCCACGCCACCACGGGCAGACAGGCAGCCTTTTTGTTCCATCACCAGTTTTCAGCCTGTTGTTGTTTCGAGTAAAACCCTCGGAACTACTATTTGTGCCTCCTCCTTGCCGGTGACTCTTACGCGGCCTAAATCCAGCTTGACCACAAACCCAGACGCTCTTCTTTCTTGTGTCACCTTTGGACACGGAGTTGGTCTCGTCTGAACTCTTTGTTTCTTTTCTTCCCTAATCGCCATCAAATTTCCGACTTGCTTTCTGTGGCAATACAGCGCCATTGCTATCATCTCAGCCAGGCCATAAACTTGTCTTTTCTTTGACCTCTGTTTCTAGCTTCAACTCATTCGTGATTAGACGAAACCAAACAATCATGGATGACCCTAACCAGCGGAGACGTTATGACCAACCCCCGCCGGCTACTCGCTCAGCCTATGCCGGTGATCCCAATCGCAGTGCTGTTCCTGATCGCATGCAGGGTGGCCAGATGAACATGCGCAACTCGAGACCTTCGGATGGCTACCAGGGGTACTATGGAGAACCAGCACAGCAAGCATTCGGAAATCCCTATCAACAACCATCGTACACCGATCCTTCGCGTCCGCAGTATGGAAACAACATGATGTATGGAGGACCGCAAGTCGGTTATCCCTCGGGACAGCAACAACAACAACAACAGCAGCCCTATCAACCAGCACGGGACATGGCCATGTTGCCTGGCTCAACCTATTTTCAAGCAGACCCTAGCACAGGCGGTGCCCAAGTCGAAGCCGTCTACCAGCAACAATCTCTACCCCAGTACCCCGGCGGACTGCAACAAGTTCCAGCAATGGGCCAACAACCTCAGTCTGGCCCAGTTGGTGGAGAGACGGCCACTAACGAGTCTGAAGATAACCAAAACGCCGGGCCAGCTGCACTACCAGAACAGGAGGTCAATGAGCGTATGAATGTATTCCGCACCAAATTGACAGCAGCCTTCCGGGCTATTCAACGTGCACACTTGGGCGTGGCACTGGAAAGCTTGCTGGAAGTTAATACGTGGATACAAGAACAGACAGTTCCTCTCGGTAGGTCTCAGCATCCCCGGGTTTATGCGGTCAATCCTTGGATGCTTACTTTTGGGCTATCGTCTAATAATCTTATCTTGCTTTTTTAGGTCTACATCTTGACAACCAAGAAAGGCGTTCTGAACGGTTGGAAATGTGGCGTGATTTCAACCACGCCTGGCTAGCTCTGCTGCAGATGCAAAAGGATCTTCTGAACGAAAACGAGACTCCAGTGGCTGGCCATCACCCGCCCTTGAACCTAGAACAGCTCAAATCTTGCGGTAACTCTATTGTCAAGCTGAGTGAGATCATGGAGTCTCATGGTCTCGTTGATTACGAGTATGGTGTCTGGGAAGACCGGATTACTGAAAGTGAGTTTCTCCTGGGCGTTTCTTTCCATGTTTCTGGCATTTGAAACTAACACGTTGCTTTGCTGTGCAGTTCTTGACGAGTGCATTCAAATAGACAACTAATGATTCTGTGACCGGTTGGGCTGTCTGTTTCTGATGACTCTGCTATCTAGTACGCTCTGCTATATGCTCCCCTGAAGGAGCTTGTCTTATCCATATGGATTGGGCCACGCGGTCCAATACCCTGTGGCTAGACCATGTGATTGTCCGAGTCCAATGTGATGGTAATGACGCATAGCTCACGGCTCACGGCTATTTGCAGGTCAGACAGAGCAACAGCGGCAACAACACAACATAATCTACACCAAGCCCTCGAAATGGTCTTGCTTAGGGGCTTTTCAGCAAATCATAACATATCCTTCTTTAGGAGACTGGCAGTTCCTTGAGCAGCATTCTGGTCGCTACTGGCCGGCCCTCGTCTATGTATACTTCTGCTCCTGCAAATCCGGGGTTTCTTAGACACACACTGTGGCGGCTTCTCTGGGCTGCTGGATGTCTTTTTTTCTCTCTCGTTTCTTTGTTTTGGGGCTGGAAGGGGTGGTTCTTTGTACTCTTTTATCTTGGAGCAAGCTTGACGTAGTGCATATTTTTTCTTTTGTTTTGGTTTTGGTTTCTTTCCTGCCTATTCCTTGTATCATGTTGCCTTTCGAGATTTGCCTTCTGAATGATTAACAGTTCAGATGATGCAACCCAGCGTTGCGGAAGCATGAGAAGCCGAATTAGCAGGCTATCTCGAGGAGGTTGCATTATGTATATACACCGCAATGGACATACATGTACTTGCATACACAAAAACACAAAAACACACACATGTAAGCAATATGGCCAGCGTACATGTGTACTTACAAATACGTGCAAACACACACAGATATATACAGATGTATACAGCTATATACAGATATACACAGATATGTAAATGTAGATATATACGCACATGTATTCCGCAGCTAGCCCCACGCCTCCTTTGCACGCCTGCGGTCACAAAAAACGGACATTCTCGTGCGTGTGATGGGATGAGATCAGCCACGCACAAGTTGCACAACACACACGCATGCACGCATGTACACATGCCATGTAATGCAAGCTGCAAGGTACACACGCACACCCAATACTTTTTGTTTCTTTTTGTTGTGCATGTGTCTTTTCACTTTTTAAGTTTGATTAAGACCCCCCCTTGCACACATGAGTGGACGATGGGAATAGGGAGGGGAGCCTGGTGCGGATTCGCGGATTTCTTAGGATCCTGGGATGAAGTGTTTTGATTGGAGTCTAAGAGACAAGCAGCCTGGCTTTCCCAGTGTGAAGGGCTGGACTTTGCTTTTTATCTTGTGGGCGGTGCTATCATAGCTGAACATCATGTTGGTAACAATGGTGCCCTCGCAGCTGTGCCACTGGTCCGCGG
>JADILG010000122.1:0-42175 GCA_017591655.1 Thielaviopsis populi | reverse complement strand
CTTTTTTTTAAAAAAAAAAAGAGGGTGGGTTTGGGGCGGTAATGGAAAGAGGAAGAAGAAAAAAAAAAAAAAAAAGGAAAAAAAAAAAAAAAAAAAGAAGGGTGACTGGCCAGGACTTTGCCAAGACTTCCAAACATTCTGTGTCTCAGTCACATGAAGGGCTAGGGAGGGAGAGAGACAACAAGAGAATGTGAAAAGAACGATGGTAGAACAAATCCTAGGGCTGCTAGGAGCAGAAAAGAGACAAGAACAAATCATCGACAAAAAGGCAATTTCCGACACGTTTTGGATGACCTATTCTTGGCTACATGTGCTATCTGGCACCAAAAAGTCTGTTCGTTTCTATTTCTTTTATCAAGAGTATTTTCTTGCTACTGGCCCCCCCTCGTCCATCTTTTCCGGTCTCGGATCATGTAATTTGTTTCTTATTCTCCGCCCCGCACCTCTATGCATCCCCTAGCACGACGAGGAGCAAGATAAGCCAGGCAGGTATTCAAGCCAAACTGCACCAAGGTGGGCCACGATATTGTGAGATTGAAGTGCAGATTGCGGGTGCAGTTCTAGGTTTCTATGCCAACAACACGTGTGGCCCTTTGTATCAGGTGAAGGCTGATCATGACTCGATCTAAAAACGACTGGCTGGAACTGCTTTGGTGTTGAGACATCTATCTGTGTATGTGAATGTGTATGTGCATGCATGTGTGCGCTGCTCCTCCTAGACAAGATTTAATGTTGATCTTCTAGCGTCTCTAGTCCGAGTTTCTTTTTGGCGCGCGAAGAAACCACACCATTCCTCTTTTTTGCTGAACGAGCTGGTGTTCCAGAACATGCTGCAGTCTAGTGGGTTTCTTCGGCTTGAGCGACCGAAGGACTCTCCCTATGGATAAAAAGCCAAAGGGCTTGCAACGTTAAATCCAGCAGGCAACAAAACGGGGTAGGAGGGAGAATGGAGGAGGAGAGCAATGGTGAACCGAATCTGATGTTAGTTTCACATTGCAAGCGCCATTGGGAAAACCTGTTAGAGAGACGGGCCTGACTCTAAAGCCAAGAAACAATGATTGCGTCTCAACTTAGTGCCTGGAGTGCATTGAACTCTTCAGATGAGGCATGACCTGCCAAGCGTGTATCTTGCGAAACTCCATGGGCCGAGGTGTTTCTCCTTGTCTTGGTGACCCTTATCCACGCAAGTACATGCGCATGTTCATACGTATGGGCATCCGTACGTTCTTACATAATCCTACAGGCATGATTCATTCTTCACCATCTGGGCTCGAGCTTCACCTTATGGCTGTTTAATGTTGGGTTGACGTGAGCACCGTCATTTGTTTTTATTCGCCTTCACAGTCACCACAACACTACAGGACCAATATCTTGACAAGCCAGGGAAACCCTGAGCCCTGATATTTGCCCTTCAACCGAAATGACCTTCTCTAATAAAGCGTGCAAGGCGGTGTAGATTTCCCGCTGGCCATGTTGCAAGATGGCACGTTGTGATTGGGCATTTATTTACCTTCCGTGGCACACCGAATAGCAAGGCTACGTGATGGGCATCCAAAACGAAGGGTACCCTTACGCCCGCATGTAAAACAAAAAGTCTGGCTCTGAAGGTGTGGTTTGCATGGGGCTAACTACATGGATACGGATCATAAAGAACGGTCGAGATTACAACACAGTCGCTACAAGACTCAACAAGTCTCACCTTTCCCTGCACACTCGGCATGTGTTGCCGAATGTTTCTTGTGGTGGTGGCCCGAAGCCGCCGAAAGTCTAGAAAGACGAACAAGATGAGCCGGAAAATCGTGTTTCACGCATGCAGAAGAGAGTGCTGCTATATGGATATGGGCTGCCGCCTGGGTGGGAGTTTGTCGATGGACGAGCGGGCCCACGGAAAACAAGACTCTGTAAACGGTTTAATCGCTGAGGGCCTCTTTGGCAACAGTCACAAGTATTGGGTATGTGCGTGCATATTTCATATGTAAGTAAGTGCCTACACGTATTGTTGTAAAACCAAGTGGGTGGGAGTTGTGCCATGCCCAGGCCAATGCCATGCGGGGGAGGATGAACTATAGCAGATACAGTTATGGGGAAGCTGCAGCAGCAGCAGTATGTCACAGAGGAGACAGGAAGAGAGAGAGAGAGAGCCCTATATCAGATGTCAGTATAGCAGCAGAGGCCTCACTGTAGAAGGGGGGGGCGCCTTAATACAGCGACTTATAGCAGAGAGACTCCAATAGCCAATCCAACACAAATACGCCTCTTCCTTTACCTCCTTCTGCTCCTCCCCGCCGAGATTATGGAATCGGGAAGACACGGGGGCAAATAAAGACATCAGCAGGAAGCCAATAAACATTGCATAGACCCATATACCAGTGAGATGGTGGTGTTGTGGGCGTGTTGCCCTGAAAACACAGAGAAGATGCAGCCACAACTTGTGTGTGGATAGTCACTGCTAGGGTTGACAAATCTTCCGCTCTTATAGACTTGCCCACTGCATCATGTGCATGCAATCCTTATTTCTCGCTTGTTGAATAAATGCTGCAGGAAAATTCAATACGTCGAGTTGATCAGCCCAGCCAGATCCAGCACAAACAAGAAGAGAAAAGCAGGTCCCGATTAAGAGTGGTGCGCTCGGGCGTTGTCAGTTTTTTTTTTCTCTTTTCTTTTGTGCTTGTGCTTTATGCTTTCTTTTTCCTCCCCAGACGTTGTCTCTAGCTCACTCTTGCACTCTCCCTCTCTCGCTCTTTGTCTTCCTTTGTACATTGTCTAGCACGCGGGCTCACAGAGCTTTTTTTCTCTCTCTTCCCTGCCAAGTCCGTCCCAGCAAATCAATGCATACAAGGCCAAGTTAAGTAGCTGCAGACCAGATAGACATCACCACCATCGTGCCAGGTTTCTGTGCACAGTGAGAAAGAGAGAGTGTGTATGAGAGAGACAAAGAGAGAGAGAGAGAGTTGGCGGCTCGCAAAAGTAAAGCAATTACGCCTCCAAACAACTTGGTGGCCATCTCGCATGTCGACCTGACTGCAGCCACACAAAGGCTGGGCTGGGATCGAGTGCCTATCTCTCTGCATTGCATCCGTCTTCCTCTGAACTGCACATGCGTACTCAAAAGTACTGGCCCAAGTTATGCCAAGTGCAAGGCCTCTCTCTCTCCCTCCTGCAGCTTTGGTCGAGATGCAAGTCCCAGGAACAGCATCCATACAGGTGAGTCTTGTCTTGGTCACCCGCCTTTGTGAACGGCCTGAAGCCGTGTGGCGGCACCCCAACTCGTCTCCCCCACCAACAGAACATATTTTATTCACCTTCATTACAGGACACAGAGCTCGCCAGGGGGAGGAGATGTGAGAGAACACTGGGTCATAGCTCTTGTACCTTGTGCAAAAATAAATAAATGTATAAGCCACAATTCATCCATAACTCAGCCTACTAGGCCTTGTCAAACGCAGTCGTCAGGCCTAAAAACAAAGGGGCCTAGCATAAGCCAGGCCAGGCCGGGCCTACCATGGGATTTGTGAGCAAAGGATTTTGTACTAACAAATAAAGCCTGGCCCATGGTGTGGTGTGGTGTGGTGTGGTGCATACCAAGAGACGACGGGGATGGTGGGCAAGGGGAGGGGGAGTCTCTTAGTTTTATTATGTTGTCTGTATACGAAATGAAATGGGAATGTGCATAGACAAGAAGGAGGATTAGGCGTTCATTATTTCCTGCTCTCATCTCGTGTACAACAGAATGAGCACGTTGGCTCTGTGTTTGGCCATGAGTTTCTGCAAGACGTATGCAGGCATATACACACTGCCTTGTGGTTGTGGGATGTCCTGTTGGGGGCTTTCACCCGCTGAAGATTTGTAGATTCGGACATCTGGGCACTCCGTCTTTGCAGACCAGCGGTCTGACATGCAGCAGCCAGACCAGAGGATCAACAGAGAGAAAGTCGATATGTAACTGATATCGATGTGGGCACTTAGCGCAGTGGCATGAGTTCGGCCGAGTCTCCAATTCAAGTCCTGCAAGCCTGCTTGCTTAACAGGACTCCAATTCAGAGGCCTACATGTGTAGAAATGGCCATAGGCGTGCGTAGACGTAGGGAAGTGAGTGGAGTGAGATATTTGTTGACTGCAGAGGACACGACACGGCGAATATGCTGTTTAGAGAAAATGGCTGATATGATGTTTGCCTGCACAAACACCTGCAGTATTATACCTATTGCGTGCTATAAGACCGGCCATTGCATTGCATTGTTTTGTATTGTATTGTATTATTGCCTTGTCTTGTACTCAGGTTCGTCAAGAAACGGACGAGAGAGCTGTGCTATATGCAAGGGTTTTGGTGTTATTGCTTTAGGGTATTCCCTTGGCTTCGTTGGGACAAAGCGCCGCCAACACTGCCCACGGCCAACTTTGAACTCTCTTTTTGTTTACTTCACCGGCACTATGAGCCTGCTAAGAAGCTCTTAAAGTGACCGTATGCCCGTGTGGACAAACTCCCCGCCAATAGTCCAACCGACACGAATCCCACTCAATGCACCGCCAACTAACTCATTGCATTGAGATGATTTCCGATTCACAAGGCAGACTATTGTACACTTATTTGCACTGCCGAATTAAGCTGCCAAGCAGTGACTAGGGGCACCGCTACTTTGTGTCTGCACTGCACCGAGGCGCTGACAACTTAGGCCAGCCCTAGTGGTGTCCTTTTGGTGCATGAAATGAGACATGAGATGTGGCAAGCCAAAAGAACCAGGCCGGCAGTTGTTTTGCTCTGCTTTCCTTTCGGTGCAAGTGGCCATTCCCAGAATAAAGGAGAGTGAAAGACAAAAGCACGTCAGTCAGCCCAACATAGTGGGGGTGATGCCGGGTGTCATGGTGTGAGCGGGCGTGACGGCAGGCCAGGCTGCTTCCCTCCCTCTTCCATCGGTCTCAGATATCAACTTCCCTACTTTCTTTTTTTTCTTTTTTTTTCCATCTCATCAACCTGCAGCGAGCAAGCAGCAAAAGCAAAGCTCACGCGCGGCTGCCAGACATGGGACCGTGGAAACCCTGTCCATTGCGATTGCGAGCTGCTCTGCCATCGTTTGCAGCACGCTGTATCATCTGTTTCGGGGCCTTTTTGTTCTTTTCCTCTGCCCAGCTTCTATTGTGGATTTCCAATATTCTAGCGAGCGGCATTCACAGATTGCACTCTATGCAAGGGGAAACACCGAAAGCAATAGTCTCTTTTTATCTGTGTTTTCTTTTGCACGGGGAAACGTTAAACGGAGAACCGCTCTCGGACCGCTTCTTGCTGTAGGCACACCGAGTCCACCTGCATAGATACTCACATGGAATTGTTACTGTGTCGTGGGACTAGAGGCAGCAGAAATACATATTCCAGCGGATATATACTGAGCAGTTCATCTACAATATCAACAAGCACCTGCAACGTAATTTCGTTTGTGAGAATCGGCTGCTACTGCAGAGACATAGAAGCACAATAGAACACTAATGCCGGCAAGCAAGGGACAAGATAAGAAGAACCAGAACTTCGCTAGGCTGAGTTCATGCAGGACAAGGTCATTCTAGTCTAGTCTGTTATGTTGTTCAACTCAGAAAATAGGTGGAAAACAAATGGGACCAACACTGACTGACAGTGTTGGGTTTGTGCAGTGCATATGCACCACGGCAAGTCGCACATGTGCATGCGTATGGCACCAAGTATATTTCCTTATTTTGAGACCACCATACTTTGTACAACCATGCCCCCTCAGCTCACTTATTCTAGACCAGACAACAGTTCCATAACTTGAATAGTCTGTCTATAATTCATACAACGGTTGACGATTCTGTTGCTGTCATCTGGGCCTCCCCCCGCTCTCCACCCCGCCATCAACACTTACAAGCAGGGAACACATACAAGCAGCCTAGTTGACGCTTGAATACTCTAGCCGCAAACGAGATTTGAGCCATGGGGCAGAATATTGTGGCCTGGCAAAAAAAAAAAAACAAGATACCCCATTCTTATTAGGTTTTACTCAATGTCTGTTCTTCGCTTCACGGCAAGCCAAATGCCGCAAGTGTACGGCCCAGCTAGATGAACCTTCTTGTTATCCAGATACTAGTAGTAGTGTACAGCCAAAGCGCCGGCCAATATCCAATCGGAATGTATGTGTGAATGTACTCTGGATCGACCAAAAAAGAAAAAAAAAAGGAAGAACAAAGAAAGAAGGGAAAATAAAGACAGAAAGACACCGAGCAGAGATTCCAATTGGTCCCAGATCTAGGGCCGGGCAGCGCAGAACAGCCCTGGGCCGCACGGCTCGGACGTGCAAGTAAACATGGCACAGCCAACAAGGCAGAGGAGCTGGTCAGGAAGCAGGCAATTTCATCCAGTCAACCAACATCAAATGTGATAGACATTAGACATTAGACATTGGTATTCACCTTAGTGCTGCTACATGACTTTGCAGAAAAGCCAAGGCCTCAGGAGCACCTCACTAAGCCCAATAGGCCCTAGAAGCCAGCGAAAGGGAGACTTAAGCCAGCAGCTCCAAGGGTGAATACCGTTATTTTCTTCTTCGTGACGGATTCGACCGGAGACGCCATCCGGACTGGGCTGAGAAACGAGTCGAGGTCAGTGAATTCATCTTCCTACATATGACACTAAGAATCCTAGTGCGAGTTTGAAGCTATGTAGATGTGGATGTCGAGGCTTATTTGAAGAGGGGGGAAGGGAGGGAGAAAGAACAGGAAGATTAGTATTCTGTATTTGGGCTGACTGAGTGTCTCTCTGTTGTCTTCATCTCTTCAGCTGGTGTCTTGATCTGCTCTAATGCGAATCCCATGTAGCAGAGATACTGGATAGAGGGGCTAGACTGATAGCAACAAGCACAGGAACCCAGCATAAGAGACAGTCACAGAGGGATGAACCCGGGATGGAGAGATGGAGAGATGGAGAGACACTCACTGAGGAAGCAAGAAACACCGATGGGCAGGAGGGTACCTGGAGAATATGCTACGTCAAAGCGGCCTGCTCAAGTACACGTCCAGCGCCCGCATCGGGGGGGACTACTAGGTTTGATGATATCTTTCACTCATCTCCTCATTGTTTCGTAGTTGGCCTTCTTTTCTTCTGGGTGCCTCCAGGTACCTGTGCCCACTGGGTGGGGCCCTTGGAATTACACAGAGAAGAAAAAAAAAGAACGCAACTTTGATGCAAAACAGAGACAATGGCAAGGAAGGACATCACGGATGTGCCGAACTTATTCGCTATTTCTGCTCTTGCCTTGCTTGTTTCCGAGAAGACTCGAGCACCTTCCCTTTGAGGTCGAGTCCTGGCCTCGAGGGCTTGCCGCTATCCGGAGAGGCAGCTGCCCTATGCAAGCTGTTCATACTAGGTAACTGCACAATCAGAAAATAAACATCAGCTTATCTTTCTATTCTTTCCTTTTGTGTGTTTGTGTCTCTTTCTCTTGCTCTTGCTTGCTTGCTTGCTTATAGATTACAACTATTCGGGGTAAAATACCATGATTACTTGCTGTGGACTTGTATTTTAGCCGTTCAGTTGCCAACCGATTCTGCTGGCCGCTATCAAAGTTGCTGCAAGAAGAGAGAGCAAGTGGGATGGGATACCATGGAATGCGATGAGATGGGATGGGGCTTCAACGCATTAGACTTCTAACTCTCTTTTCAGTGTCCATTCTGCCGTTGATGTCATTTTTATTGATTTATTTACCTGTCAACTGAGGGCTATATATGTGTAAAATGCAATAAAATACCTCGCCATGCTGGCGGTTCTTTTGCGGCAACAGGCTCCCAACGGCTTTCTTGTTTTTGCTGGCTTTTGCGTACAAGGGCAAAGACATCGTTGGTCTTGACCCTGGAGAGAAAGAGAAGCAGTGGACGAAGAACAAGAAACGGCCAAAAAGCCCTTGCCCCTCCCACAGTTACCGTGAGTCACTTGCCTCTCTTTTTCTTTTTCTTTTTCTTGATTGCCTTGTGGCCTTGTTGCTTCCTATTCATGGGCTTCTTGCAACTGTTTGTGAGTGATTGTTCAAGGGCCATACATGTGGCCAACTACACTTGCGCCTCCCCCGTACATCTTAGATCAGGACCAGAAAGCTCCTACGACCGTGGTATAGTGGGCAAACTGAGAGGAGGGGAAAAACCCACCGATTAAATCGTGCAAAATTATCGACAAGATAAAGCATTGATAAATTCACATGGTCATCGATTATATCAACTGTGTCCCCCTGTCTCTTTTGAAGACCCCCTACCATACAGCATTCTTTTCTTGCTTCCATACGAAAAGAGGTATAAAATAAATAAAAGCCAGTATATTTATCGGCTCCCGGGACGCTCTAAGTCTCTAAGTAGAGAAGACACACCCCACTGACCCATGCATCCCCAAGCCATCCCCCCTTCAATAACTACAAGAGCTTGTTCCCTGTTCGTGAGAAGAAGATGTGAGTGGATGGAGGTGTATGATGTGAGAGGAGTGGGAAGCAAGAGAAGAAGGATGGGGGAGGGGGGGTGTAGTTTGTACAGCCAAACATGGAAGGATGAGAGAGAAAAAGAAAGAGGAAGAGAGCGAGACACATACACACCCACCAAACGATATAGGACCATCCCCATCCGACGTGGAAGAAGAAATCATACATATAGTTTAACCTTCCCTACCTCTGCCTTCTTTCCGAGTCTCTTGTTAGTTCGTCTTCACCATCATCACTTCGTTCTGTTTCTATATATCTACGAGCATCCGCTTCTTCTTTTCATTTCTTCGGTTCATGATCTAGCTGAACTACTCATTCTTCCTCATCAAGACACTTCCCACCAGTCTCTCTTTCAAAGCCCAACTTGTTTCTCAGTTGTCGTTATTTCATACACACATACACTTCTACAGTTATTCTCAGATATAACCTCTACATATCTGGCCAGCCTCCCTTTGTCGTCAACTTCTTTGCTATTCTGTGATAGGCCCTCAACTTATTCCTGTCTTTTACTTTCCCTCTCGCATATATCCGCACATCCAAGATAAATCTTCTACAACATCCCTTCAGCAAAACTCACCTTTGGCCTTGTCCTAGTCACCCCACCTCGCTCCCTTCCCTTTAGTTTCTTTTTTCTTTCCCTCAGCCACAGCAATGGAACTCATGGAGCTTGTCGAGAACGAGCCCACTGCTCGCCCCTTCCAGTGCGACTGGACCAACTGCAACAAGGTAAGACAATTTAGCTGAGCAATGGGTTGCTGTGTCCCCAGTTGTCTAACACTAGCACAGTTCTTCAACCGCAAGTCAGACCTCCAGCGCCACTACCGGATACACACCAATGAGCGTCCCTACTCTTGCATGACCCCCGGCTGTGGAAAGAGCTTTATCCAGCGCAGTGCCCTCACTGTGCACATCCGCACACACACTGGCGAAAAGCCTCATCAGTGCCAGCACGTTGGCTGCGGCAAGCGCTTCTCAGATTCTTCTTCTCTCGCCCGCCACCGCCGCATTCATACTGGCAAGCGGCCATACAAGTGCTCCCACGAGGGCTGCCTCAAGAGGTATGTGCTTCAGTATCTGCTGTCCATTGCCCTGAATCTCTTACTGACTTGCCTCCCCTACAGCTTCTGCCGCAAGACCACCATGGTCAAGCACCAGCGCCGCTCTCACCAGCGTGGCCTGCTACCTAACGAGATGCTGGATGACTGCACTTCCGAGTCTGACAGCGGCGAGTCTCCCTCCACCCCCAAGAACTCTGCTATGCAGTGGCCTACCTCTGGCCTGATTCCCAATGCCATGGGCAGCCAGATGCTTCACCGCGCCCAGTCCTACGCCAACTTTGGCTCCCAGATGCCTACCTACAACATCACCAGCGCCTACACTCCTCCCAGCGCCCCTCAGCAGTCTCGCGACTATGAGGCGACTCCTGGCCAGCCCGGCGCACCTATGCACATGGTCCACCGCAGCACAAGCATGCCCTACTACGTCACCGAGCAGACCAACCCTGGCGTCGCTACCATGAACGCCGCCATGCCCCAGTACCAGATCCCCCGCGGCCACCCTGTGGACCGCCTCGACATTCCTGCTTACCCTCAGGCATCAGTGATGAGCTCTCCCACTGGCTACATGAGTGCCCCTGTGCGCTCTGCCGGTCCCCAGGACCCTGGCTTCTACGGCCACCCCGCCCAGGCCACCTACACACTGCACAGCGCGTCGCCTGTGGACCACCAGGCTCACCACCAGACCGCATACCACGCGCAGACCATGCCCTCACCTCAACCCGTGCCCTCACAGAGCTCGCAGCCTCACTCGCCTGTCGCTTCGCAAGAGCAGCAGTTCCAGCAGAAGCAGCAGCAGCAACACCAGACTCCCACGCCCCAGCCCGAAGCCGATCACTGGTACCACTTCCAGCAGCCGGTGGCTGTGGAGGTGACTCCCATTGATCAGATGCCTACCTACGGCTCTTCGGTGTACGATCCCTGGGCTCCTAAGATTGAGTTCGCCACGGACCCGTCTCTGCAGATGCCCAGCGAGCGCATTGCAAACATGTGAAAGCAACGCACATGTCTGAATCTTTCTCTCGTGTCTTTTCGTTTGCTTTCTTGTTTTCTTTGCTGTTTGTCTGTCTGCCTGTCCGTGTTTGAACTTGATCAGTACCAAACGATACCCCACGCGTTTCTTGTTTGTTCTTTGGCGTTTCTTCATGTCTCGACTTCTCTATTAGCCCTTTGATACGGCATTGGTGGTATTGGCGTTCTTCGAGGAATTATCTGTGTACCACTACTTTCTTCTTAATGCTGGTTCCTTTTCTTTTTCCGGAGTTTTTTCTTTTTTCTTGAGCATCTGGTGGCTCTCTCTCCCTCTCTTCCGCCGCCATCATCTGACGACCGCACCATTTTTGTGTCATTCGCATCTTCATATTGACTTCTTTTTTCTCCCCAATTTTTCTTTTTATTTCTCTGCCTTTCAGCTCATGGCGGGTGTTTTTTTTTTTGCTCATCATCCCTGGTGGTTCTTCGTCTGTTACCCCGTTTTCTTTCTGCCCTAATACTTTTTTTTTGTTTTGATTCTCGGCGTGTATTTTCTCAGGCAAGGCCTGCTTTTTTTTTTCTTTGCATTTGGTTTTGGACAGGCCCTGGAGGATCTGAAAGATATACGATTTCATTGTTTGCAATGATGCTACTAGTAAGAGGAGGATTTTGTTCTTGTGTATTCTGTTGCCCTGTTTTTCTACTTTCAGTCTTATTGATTCATCAACATGTTGTTACATGTTGAGATAATGTACATATCATAGAATACTTATTCGTCCGAGCCCGTGAATCGTGAATAGTCTTGCTCAAGTGTGGTTGTTTGTGGATGGTGGTACAGAGCACGTCTTGGGGGCAGTTGCCCGATTGATCGCAGAGAAGGCGCGGGCGGTGGGAAGTTGCGATTATGCACTGGATGACACCGGCAGCTGTCGCGGGGTGTCTGGGCCTGCCGACAGCTGCCCGCCTCTGCACGTCCCGTGACTGTGCACGTGACCCACACGCCCAGCTCTACAGGCAGTGCAGTGCAGCTGGCAGCGCAATCGTGAAGCGGAGCGAGCTTTGTTTTTGCTGCACTTATTTTGGTGGGATTAGAACTCCTGAGAAGACGGTAGAACGGAGGCCTTGCAGTGGCAATTTGAAATATCTGTTCCTGTTTTTTTCGTTCCTTTCTTTCGGTCTATTTTTTCCCGCCTTGATTTGTTTGCTTTGTTATCCCCCGCTAACGCTTTGCCTCCTGTTACGACGCCTCTCGCAGCGCTCTTTGTATGCTTTAGCGTTCAGGCCCTGCAGCTTTCATCATCGTGGTGGAGCCTGTGACAAGTCTCCCTCGTCACTTTTCGGATTTCCCAGGATCCAGGCCAGAGCAAGTTTCTTATGGGCCATTTCTGCGGTACGTTGGCTTGCTGCATACATCCACGCCTTCATTCCTTGCGCCTTCCGCTGGTTGCATCGTTGCCGTCCGTCTGCGTCTCTGTTCTGTTCCTCGCTGTCTCGCTATCTCGCTGTCTGCACTGTACATCAGATCATCACTGCTAATCGCCTTGCTGCTACAGTAGTACACGCCACATCACGACTGCGACCGCCGCCTACATCCTTGCTCGCTCGGTTTGCCAACCTTCCCACACATCATATAGCCATAGGCATATCGTCATCATCATGTTACGAAACCAGGCCCTTGTGGCTACAAACCGGCTTCGGCCTGGAGTGCAGCGCACAATCATGCAGCAGCTGGCTGCTGTGAACTCGAATCTCCCCCTCCGCACTCTTGTCACGGGCGTTGCGTCACTCTCCGCTTCAGCCCCCCTTTCGAATAGCGTCCGCTCTCTTTCGTCATTACGGCCAGTTTGGCCCTCGCCCACCTCGTCTTTCAACCCCATCCAGCATCTCCGGAATCTCACTTCAGCGTCTGGAGGCATCCCCCGCTCCATGCTGGCCTCGCGCGAAGCTGCCGCAAACCGCTCCCCTGGAAGTGCAACCGCCCAAAACTCCTTCTACCAGCTTCTGCTGAAAGCCAATATGCCGGCCATTGTCATCGAGAGATACCAGTCCGGCCTGTACGCTACCAACGAAGCCGCCGATGAAACATACGCCAGAGCCTTGCGCATGGTTAAGAACGCCGGGGCCGCGGATGGCCAGTATGCGGTGAACGAGACTGCTCAGGCCGTTGGTCAGAGCGTCGCCGCTCGGTCTGTTGGTGGTAGCGTTGCCTCCGTCCGTGGCGGTGCGGGAACTAAGAGTGGGCCTCTGTATGTTGTCGTTGACGAGTCTCGTAGCTCCACGCTCTTCCGCTGGATCAAGTTCCTCCTGAGCTTCGGGCTTAGCACGTACCTGGGCCTAGTTGTCATTAGTCTTGCTGTGTCTCTCTTTGATGACATGAACAAACGCCGGCCTGGAAACAAGACTGAAAGTGAGGTCAAGCCCAAGAGTCAAACCACCAGGTTTGACGATGTCCATGGCTGTGAAGAGGCCAAGGATGAACTCCAGGAGCTCGTCGACTTCCTCAAGAACCCCGACAAGTTCTCCACCCTCGGTGGCAAGCTGCCCAAGGGTGTGCTGCTGGTTGGTCCCCCTGGTACTGGAAAGACTCTTTTGGCCCGTGCTGTTGCCGGCGAAGCGGGCGTGCCTTTCTTCTACATGTCTGGTTCCGAGTTCGATGAAATCTATGTCGGCGTCGGTGCCAAGCGTGTCCGTGAGCTCTTTGCTGCCGCCAAGTCCAAGTCCCCTGCCATTGTCTTTATCGACGAGCTGGATGCCATTGGTGGCCGTCGCAATGCCCGTGACGCTGCCTATGTCAAACAGACTCTCAATCAGCTTCTGACCGAGCTCGACGGCTTTGAGCAAAACAGTGGCGTGATCATTCTTGCTGCTACCAACTTTCCCGAACTTCTAGATAAGGCCCTCACCCGCCCCGGTCGTTTCGATCGCCATGTAACAGTTCCTCTCCCTGATGTACGTGGCCGTCTTGCTATCCTGAAGCACCATGCCACCAAGATCAAGGCTGCCCCTGATGTCAACCTCCAGGCTCTGGCATCTAGTACCTCTGGTCTTTCCGGTGCTGAGCTGGAGAACATTGTCAACCAGGCCGCCATTCACGCCAGCCGTGCCAAGGCCAAGAACGTAAACATGCTGGACTTTGAGTGGGCTAAGGATCGTGTCATCATGGGATCCGAACGCCGCAGCATGGTCATCAGTGCCAAGGAAAAGGAAATGACCGCCTATCATGAGGCAGGTCATGCTTTGGTGCTGTTGTTTGCCGAGAACCCGCCGAATGAACTGTACAAGGTCACCATCTTGCCCCGCGGTCCCACTCTAGGACATACTGCCTTTTTGCCCGAGATGGACAAGCACTCGTACACTCTCTCAGACTACCTGAGCATGATACGTGTATCTCTGGGTGGCAAGATGGCCGAGGAACTGCGGTATGGTGTTGATCACGTCACCTCTGGTGTTTCGAGTGTAAGTAACCAACTTCTAGCCCTCCGACATGCCAAATAGATTTGCTAACATGACTATCAGGATTTGGAAAAAGCTACCAAGATTGCTTTCTCTCTGGTGTCTCAGTTCGGCATGTCCCAGAAACTGGGCAACATGGATTACTCCGAGAACTACCAAAACCTGTCATCCGAAACCAAGAGCAGAGTTGAGGGCGAGGTGCAGCGCATGCTGAACGAGTCCTACGAAAACGTACGTGACCTTTTGACCAAGCGCCGCAAGGAGCTTGATCTATTGGCCCAGGCTCTGGTTGAGTACGAGACTTTGGATCGCCGCGAGGTTGAACTGGTCATCCGTGGCCAGTCCATCCCTGGTCGCCAGCCCCTTCCTCCTGGCCCTATGGCTGTGCCTCTGCCTCTGGACGGCGCCATCCCCGGCTCTGGCGAGGCCTTTTCCAGCGAACAGTCCACCTCGACGCAGACTCCTCCCCCTCGTGTGCCCCCGGCGCCGAGCGCCCCGGCCGCCTGAATGTTCTTTGTTGTAACCAACAAAAGACCTGTACACATACACACACATACGGTTAGAAACCCCACACAAGAAAATAATCTCGGAAGCAAGGTATTTCACACACGTGAACTTGACTTTTATTTCTGGCGCTTTTTCTTGCTTGGGGGGTTTTCTTTTCCCATGTATCGTTTCTTTTCATATTTCGTTTTAGTGACCGGCATGGGGCGTCTTCTTTCTATGGTTTCTTTGTTTCAAATTTGAGCTTTATCATTACTTTTTTTCTTTTGTTTATCTTTTTGTTCTGGCACGGGAGGGCGGAGAGAAAGGGGAGGGGAGACGGCGTGGGAAGGGGGATCTTCTTTTTTTACGTAGTATATGTTGAGCCCAATGAACTTTGATGTCAGAGTCACGCTTCGTTGGTCTTTTAATGCATTTGCAATGCCGTTTCATTTTCCTGCATATAATCTGTATGTCGAGATCACTGTGGTTCCCAAGTTCCTCGTGTGTTTGACCACGCCATGTTCAAGGTTGTGATGTTTGCATCAAATCATAATTCTCATTGTAGCATGTCGATAATAATAAAAAAAAGGCCAATATAAAAAAAAGACAAACCCTAAAATACACATAGACTCCAGATCATCACTGGCCTGTTCGCGCGTGCTTTTGCTTTTCTCCCCCAATATACATGCTCGTTTTGCAACATGACAGACATCCCCCGCCTGATCCTTTGCGAGATCTAGGACTCGTCCATAGTGTTCTCCTCAGTAGTCTTTTTGGCGGCATCATCCTCGTAGCCCTCAACCTTCATGTCATTCAGGCCGAGATCCTCTTCTTCTTCCGCGGTACGCGTGTACTTCTCGCGCGTGATCTTGGGGTCGGTCGCCGGAGGGTCGACCAGAGTCTGAACATAACTAGAGGCCAACGGGTCCGACAGCACAAGGTTGAACGGCTTCTCGCCGCGGATAGCAGCGTCCAGGTCCTCAAAGAACTTGGTCCAGGTGGACTTTTGCTCTTCGGCCATGGAGTCTCCGGCATCACGCATGCGCTCTTCGGAAATGTGCTTCTTCTCCTCATCCGTCAGCTTTTCAACGGGGGCGGCAGAGCTAGACAACGGCGTGGGCTTAGAGCCCTGTGTCTCAAAGATCTGGTTGTGCAGGTCGTTGCGCACCTGGGTCAGAAGACCCTCGACGGTGGTGAAACGGCCGCCCAAAGTACCGGCGTTGACCATCAGGTTCAGCTCGGGGCACTCCAGTGCGCATGATTCGCTCTTGAGAATGTCACGAGCCAAGTCAACCTCATTATCGACCTTGAGAGTAATGCGCTCGCCATGTTCAGGAACCTCGCCGCCGGTCTTGACGTCGTTGCTGCGGTAGCCGCAGGAGTCGCAGACGGTGCTCATCAACACCACCTGCTTGAAGTGGGGGATGTCGACCATCTTCATGTGTGTCACGCAAGGGTGCATGCAGCCAGGGCACGTGGCCGGGAACGAGTAGACTTCGTTGGGAGCAATCTCGCCATCCTCGGTCAAAGGAGGCTGCTTGGTCGGGTCGCCAATAAGAGTACCATCGCGCAGTTCGCCGGAAGAAGTCAAGCCTAGGAATTCGTTTTGTTCGCGAGTACGCAAGAACTCATGCTTCTCCCACTTGCCAACACCATCCTTGAGATCGGGCGAGATAAAGGAGTTGCCTGCCGGGTCGTCGACGTACATGCGGAAAGGGAAAGCTTCGCCGGCCAGCATCTTTTTGCTCTTGGCAATGATTTCCTCAATCTTTGCGTACACCTCGGGCTGCTCAGTCTTGCGGGTTTCCTGGCCCATGGCCAGATCGTCAACAATGCCGCGAAGAACACCCTCGACGTTGGTGAGCTGGCCGCGACCGGCGGGGATCTCGAGATCCAGCTCGATAAACTTGACGGTGGCAGTATCAGCCTTGACGACTTGGCGCTCAAAGTCGGCAAGAGCAGTCAGGCGCAGCTCGTAGTGGGTGCCCTTGGGCTGAATACTACCGGCGGGCTGAATCTCGTTGTTCTGGAAGCCGCAGTGCTCGCAGCTGAAGGACATGATGATGATTTCGCGGAAGTAGGGAATGGAGGTGAGAAGCAGGCGGGTCCAGCCCTAGACAGCGGGAGAGGTCAGCATGTGATGGATGGGCAGAGCAGGGACATTTGATGCGCGCGGTGTATTTGCACTTACATTCTTGTGGCAGTTCATGCACAGCGACTCGATCTGCTCAACGGCCTGCACATCGTCCGCAGTAGCGGCAGCTTGCTCGGCATGGGCGCCGATGGACTGGAACTCGGTCGGAACAGCCATAGTGAAGACGGAGAGACTGGGAGACGAGGGAGGGAGCGAAGGAGTGCGTCAGAGAAACAGAAAATGGCACAAGACAAAGTGAGGCGCGGAAAATGGGTTGTATATAATTCAGAGATGGTGTTATGACTGTAGTGAAGAAAGGAAAATTATGCGATGCGTGTAGCGACGCAGGAAGTGATGGCGGGGTGCTTTTTTTTTCTAATCAAATCCAAACAAACGCGGGGCAATAATTATTTGCACCTGGTTGCTTCTAGAAGCATGGCTGCTTGGTAATACATGCACTTAATGAGCGGGTGCCCTGAAAATTTTCATTCAGCGCTACCATGCGCTGTGGTGGCTGGCGTTTATAGCGCAGGGTGGCAACTGATAGCAGACCCCTAACGGCGGTTGCACCGCGCGTTTCAGAGGGTTGGACGAGAGGAGACAGACAGACAGACATGTTGCTTGCTTGCGTTCAGGCGGCAGATCTTGCCATTACGGAATAAATATGAGCAGCACATCACTTCATTCTGAAGTCGGCCAGACTCAGACCACCGGTCGTCTTTTTCTGCTGGGCAAGAAGAGCTTGCAAACCGCCGTTTTTCGACTTTTTGCGTTTCTTATTTGCTGGCGCAGCGCTTGCAGCGCCTGCAGCACCTACAGTCGCGGCCGCGGCCGCAGCCGAAACGCCGTTTGAATGTCCGACCAATGGCGTTGTTCCTGTGCTGTTGAGTTGCGTTTTTGTGGAGGCGACGCCAATGTCACCGGCGTCTTTGGCCTTGGGTTTGCCTTTGCCCTTCCTCAGTTTTGCAGGCCTGAAGCGCAACGAGGCTGGAGGCAGGGCAATCTGTGACTTGGTGAAGCTGGAGCATCGGTGGCACTTGGTGACTTTGCTTACACCAATTCTTGCAGGTTTCCCGTCGTCCGAGCTAGTATTCGGAGCTGTGTTTTTCGTTTCCTTCTCGCTCTTCATCGGCTTTGTAGATGCCTTGTCGCTCTTGGCCTTGGCCTTGGCCTTGCCTTTGGCCTTGATCTTGGCCACAGCGCGTTTCTTCTTGAGTGCTGCTGCTCGTCTTTGCGCCGCCAAATGATGGACACCCGTCTCGACTCTCACGTCACTTTCCACTCCGAGAGTCAAAATACTGCTGCATCCATTACAGATGCGGTGCTTTTCTACCTCTGCCGTAGTGATGCCATAGTATGACAACAGCTGGCTTCGTTGGCGCATCAGAAAAGCCGCGGTTTCTGGTGATGTCGTTGCCAGCATGTAGCTAGAGTCGGTGAGTAAATTGAGGCGTTCTTGTAGCCCAGGAACTGGCTTTGTATCCATGATGATTGTCAGTTGAGAACTTCCGTGATATGGGTGTCGATTTGATTGAGAACAACAAAAAGTCACAGTAATGAATTGCTTGCTGTTATTATCATGTGACGATCCATAATCAGTTCACCTTGAAAAGTTATCATGGGTCCTGGGGTTGGGGCTAATGTATGACTAAGCATATCATACAACCCTAGGATGAGAAAGGTTCAGTGATTGGATGGTGAAGGAACATTCGATATCCACTTGGTTCAGGGCACAAGGAAGAAACTATTGTATGTAAGAAGATAGTAGGGTAGTCTATAAAACGCTTGACCATCATATTATAAATCGTCAGTTTTTCATGCTCTTTCTTTTTGAAAGACACGTATCATCGTAGCACATTATCAGAGCCTATGAACATCTAGACCTGTTGTTGTGTTGGTCACAACGGTCTAGTTTGAGCATAGTTCTTTTTTTTTTTTTTTTCGTTGACTGCGATCAATAGTACCGAAGAAAAATAGCAGAGCGAACGACGAAGAAAAGAAAAACGAAAGAGAATATGAAGAGGGAGAAAAGAAGAGTAGAAGAAAGGTTGCGCGGAGTTCCGAATGTCCATAGACTCGTGAAAATATAAGAAAGGAAACCAGAGATGAAGATGGAGGGAAAATGAAAAAAAAATACAAATTGATGTAAGCGCAAAAAGAGTGACACAAGAGCTCTAGTAGCCCCAGATCTTGTCGTGCAAAAGAAGACTCAAGTTAGAGGAAATAATCACTGGGGCCTCTTCTGTTTGCTGGAACATGGCGCTGATCATCAGGGACCGCAGAGAAGATGCTAAATGTTGGGTCCGCGTTCTTGCTCACAGTCATGATGGAAGCAACATTACCGCAGCGGTAACAGTAGTTGGGGGCTGACCAGACCGTCACAACAGACTTTTCATCGAAATGATACTGAGAAGGTGTTAGAGTGGATGCCCAATAGTGTTT
This sequence comes from Thielaviopsis populi, assembly GCA_017591655.1. Lineage (NCBI taxonomy): Eukaryota > Fungi > Ascomycota > Sordariomycetes > Microascales > Ceratocystidaceae > Thielaviopsis > Thielaviopsis populi. Next base: position 23,168 of record JADILG010000122.1, on the reverse strand, counting down.
TATGGCGAGGTGTTGGGACATGAAAACATACCTTGAAGCCTTCGTTGACAAGTTGATGAGCACGCGCAATAGTTGTCAGGCCATTGACATGGTTAAACTCTGTTGCTACCCGATCACCAAACAGCCAGCCAGCACCTCGAGGGCTCACGGCCCATGTTTCGATATCATCGGGATCAGACCATACTAGATCACAGAACGCACCCTCGTGGGGGATTTCCTGGGCACGTGCAACAACTCTGATTTGGTCAATGGTGCGGATTTCGGGACTGAGACCACCGTGTACGCAAAGAACATCTCCGTCAACAATAGCGGCAAGAACGAGGAAATCAAAGACGTGGCAGCACGCTTTCCACACAGACGCATTGCCGTATTTAAGTTGGCACTCTTCGTAAAAGCCATAGACTTGTGTGATTTGACGGGATTCGTGGTTTCCTCGGACAAGCACAATCTGATCGGGATACCTAGAGTAGATTGTTAGAACAGATGAACGGGACCGACACTACATGTGTGTGAGCGAGCGTTACTTACTTTGCCTTTAAGCACATCAGTAATGTAAAGGTTTCCAGACTGAAGTAACCTCTATCGACAAAGTCGCCTAGGAAGATATACTTGTTGATGACTGATTGTGACCCAGTACTCGTTTCAGCAGGGGTGGCTGTAGAATGTATGGCGACGCCACTGGGCTCCTCGTCCTCGTCAGAGCTAGTAGCGGTGTTGTTGCTGTCGGTATTACGAATATGTTTCTTCAATTTGGGATCGGTGATTTCCGAAGGCGGCTGTAGGTCGTGGTCACTGATGACAGTGCGGGGTGGCTGGGCGTTTTTTTCTCCAGGCATGCCACCAGCAACACGGAAGAGTTCAAGAAGATCATAGAACTGGCCGTGGATATCGCCGCATATCGTGACAGGGCTAGAAACAGGCTGGATATTGGATTCTACGGGATCATGTTAGTTATTTGTTTCATTGCGTTTTGTTTTGTTTTGTTTTGTTTCGTCTCGGCATTCACTTGGGGATAAAACGTACCCTCCATGAGAATTTCCTTGACCATCTCGCATAGCTCTTTCATGACTCGTTCCGGTAGATAGTGGCACTGCTTGGCTTCTTCTAACCACTCGTCAATCCCTGAAGAGGGCGTCAGGTTTGCCGGCCCAGGCTTAGGTACGGTGGGATCAACTGTAGACATTATGAATGAAAGAAATGTAAGGGAACAATAATAAAGAGAAAGGAAAATGTCTATGATACGAGGATAGGAGCCTCCAAAAAAAACGAAAGAAAAAGGCGAGTGATAAGATCAGCCAAAGTGGGGTCTTTCTAAGGGTAGAGGACGGAACGGGGAGCCGGTATCACGGGTACCAGCTCGGGCTCGCCTTGGGGGGGTAGATGAGGAAGCGGGAGAATTATGGCGGGAACGTGGCCTTGTGGTGGTTTGGGGAAGGGCAGAGAGAGTGTCTTGGGATATGGACGGCAGAGATCGGGGATCAGCGTCAGTGGAGGGGGAGGAGGAGGAGGAGGAAGAGGGGAAAGAGGAGGAAAAAGAAAGAGCGGCTAGAGCGGCTGTGTCGTCGTATTCGGGGAAGGGCACGATATCGTCGTCGTGGGTGTCAGAGGACTCGGCCGGGGAAGACGAGAAGGAGGGCGTGAGGGAAGAAAAGTCGGCACCGTAGGGCAGCTGAAGATGCAACGACTCGTATGAAGGCCGCTTTTTGGACGGACTGTGTTGGGCGTTGAAGGGCTGTTGAAAAGGCGGCTTTTCTAGACGTCGAGGATCAGCACGGAAGCGGGCAGGGCCAGTCTGTGCGGCGATGATGGCAGATCGGGGAAGATTGGGCGTAGCTGGCTGGACAGCAGGGAGATTTCGAGGATCAAAAAAGGGATTGACTCGCGGATTGGTCGAATCTATAGCATTGCGCCGTCGACGGCCTGAAGTGAGAGAGGAAGCGTCGTCGGAGGGGGGCAGGGCAGCAGCAGCGGCAGAGGCAGCGATGGGGGCAGACGGAGAGAGGGAAGCAGCAGATGTGGGCGACGAGGTGCTCGAAGCCGAAGGAGAGACGGGAGCAGATGCAAAGCCGGGGTTCGTGATGGCGGCGTAGCTGGGCGAGCGGCTTCTGGACGAGGGGCGTCTTCTCGTGGGGCTGATGTGTCTCTCGCTGGTGTAAAAGTTGGGGCTCAGGCTATTGTTGCTGTCAGGGCTGCAGGTGGCGCCGTCGTTGTAGATTTCGATGCCGATGTCGATGCCAATGCCGATTGTGTTGATGTTGGGGCTGTAACTTGCGTAGGCTCGAACAGACTGTCTTACGCCGACTGCTGAGGGTGATGATTCTGGCTGTGAGGTCGACATTGACGGCTTGAAACCCTCACCAAGAAACTCTCGACCCTCCATTATTTTTCTGCAGCTGGCTCGAATGGGGAGGGCAGTTCCCCCACAGCTCAGCCGAGACTCCAGCCTTAGATTAGCCGGGAGGTGGTCACGTGGTGGGTGATGAGTGGTGAGTGGTGAATGGTGGATGGTGAATGGTGAATGGTCGTCAGTGAATGGTGAATGGTCGTCAGTGGTGGTGAGTGGAGTGACAGCGTGTGCCAGCTGTTGACAGTGGGCGACAGTTGTGTGACGGATGATATTTTTTGGCGCTGTCAGTTGCCAGTTGCTAGGCACCAGGTGCCAAGAATGAAATACAACCCTTGAGCCTCTCGAGAAGCGAAGCGCACGGTGAGACAAGAAACCTCGAGTGTTGGGTGAGGGCGGGAAGCGGACTTTTTGGCCTTTTTCTTTTTTTTTTCTGCGAGGATGGTACTTTGACGTGTCAAAATCACGAGAGACTGCATGAGAAATTGGTTGGGAAGAGATGGAAGAAGAAAAAAAGAGAAGAGAAGAGAGGAGAAGAAAAGAAAAGAAAAGAAAAGAAAAGAAAAGCTCGGATACTGGGTTAAGCTTCTTTGAGGAAGCGGTACATATAGGGAACGCCGAGAGAGAGTGAAGACCTAGGCCTGGGTTGGCTGGTGCGTGCCAGTGTGGTGTGCCAGTGCAATGGAAGAGAAGGAAGAAGAAAACCAGAGACGGCTAGAAGCAGACGAGAAAGAAAAGAAAAAGGTTGACCGAACCACCAGCAACAAGGCCAGTTCTGCGTTTTCTGAAAATAGGGGGCCAAGACTAGGAAATATGTATGTGCAGATGCTGAGATGCTAAGATGCAAGATGCAAGACGCAAACGCAAACGCAGACGCAGACGCAGACGCAGACGCAGCACACCAGACTAGACAACGCTGAACGGAGCAGAACCCAAGGAATCGTACAACACAGCCCAAAAGCAAGGGGAGAGAAGGGAAGCGAAGGGAAGGGGAGAATGGACTGGAATGGGATGGGGTGGGATGAGATGGTGAGATGGGGAGGAGAAGAGAGAAGAATTAATGATGTGTTGTAGCGCGAGTTCTGTCTCGAAGATCATAATCGTCACTGGCAAATAGAAGAAAGGGAACTTCGGCCTTTATGGTTTGAATTTTCCTCTTCTTCTGGCGAGGCCAAGCGCCGCCTTTGTTGTGTGTGTGTGTGTGTGTGTGTGTGTGTGATGGATGGAATAGGATGGCCGCCGGCTCACGGCTGTTTGTTTTGGCTCATTACAGGGCCCTGATGTCCTGTGATCCCTTCCTCTGCAAGGCCTCAAAAAAACAAGAAAAAAAAACAAGCCAAGAAGCATTTGTCGTGTTCGAGGCTTAATGCAGTGCAGGACGGACCAGGGCGACAAGAAGAAAGACACGACAGGCTTCAGCGCCATCTCAGGAACAGCAAAACACAGAGCAAAGCTAGGAAAGGCCATGCGGGTACCTTGCCGTGGATGTATGTTTGTACATATGTATCTTTGTATGCATGTATATAGATGTCTACATGTGTTCCTGTGTACCTGGACACACATCCAGTACATGGCCAATAATCTAATATGCACGCACCTCTCCGCAGATACAATACTCACAGGCGTCTTGTTGGCGTCGACCCTCTCTGTATGCCCTAGTCCAGCCCGGCCTAGAGCCCACGTATCAAGTACTCCAGGCCCGTTCGAGATGCTCTGTCGGGCCTGACAGCCAAACGCCGTATCCAGGCCAACACGCACCAGGGAAAATTCTACACTGGCGATAGTCACAAGACCGGCCGCCAAACCCTCAAATCTGCCTTGTAGTGGAGCTGCTTCCATCACGCGAGAATTGTGCCCCCTGTGTGCTGCCCTTGTCGCTTTTGCCTGTTTGTGCGTTTTATGATTTGTCGGTATTTGCCAGCGTGGCCATGGGAAAAAAAAATAGGAAGAAAGAAGTCGTCAGGACTCGACAAACAGGCAAGTACACACGTAAGTAAGTACATGTGTACATACGCACACAATTTCGAAGGAAAAACAAAGAACAAGGAAGAGCCATGGCCAGCGTTGGGCGTGCCATCGACCCACACCCCGCTTGATGCATAGCCGCGCTTGCAGAATACTGCCTTAGTTGCACAATGCCGAGCCCCACAGTGAACGGCTTTGTGGGTCATCGTCATCCACCACAGGTGCATCACCAACTCCACACTAGCAACACCCGGCTGGCTGTGACTTTGTTTATTCATCTCTCCCCCCCCCCCTTTCTTCACCAAATCTATCTGGCGACTCTGCATCTTTCATCTCTGTTTGCGTCTGCCCACCGTAATCTTTATCGTCTTGTCATCACCCTTCGTCCCCGATCACCATGACGGCCGCACAGGCCAAAGTAGTCCGCCCGGGCTCGTCCAACACCGCCAGTGCAGGCGGCGCAGTCCCCAACCAGCAGCCATCGAAACCCGGCGGGAGAAACGGGCGCTCCCGGAATCAGGCGCTTGGCGTCATGGTCAAGATACGGCTGCTCCCTCCTTCCATGCAAGAGGCGGAATGTCTAAAGCTTCTGCCAGACGAGTGGCATGTTGGCAAAGGAAAGACAGACAGCTTTAGATACGCTCGCGGGAAAACATCCAACCGGTAAGCTGCCAGGCTTTGTGTGTGATTACTGCGAACGTGGACATAAAGCGCACCTACTAATCCAGCTCCCATTCTACAGCCCGGGCAGGCCCTCGCACGCCTCAGTCGCGTATTTTCATCTGTCGAGGGAAGAGGACATCGTTCCCTTTAGCGACACTGTCAAGCAAATTGCTTGGGAAGATGCCGCTGACACCTTCAATGATCCGTGCCTCAAGGCAAAGCCATATCTCGAAAGATGTGCCTACCGAAAAAACCCCCTGGAAAAGGACCGAGGCGACTCTCTTCAGGGCACTATTGACCAAGATTCCGAGTTCATTTCCTTTCTTGAGAATCTCACGCGCGTTGCAGCAAATGAGAGAGAAGAGGAAAGTACTACAGTCCTGGCACCCGAAGCCGACAAATCCGCCGAGAAAGCTAAGATTTCCACTCCTCTGGTTGAGTACATGCGAGAAAAGCGCGAAAAGGACAAGGACACTGGTGCGTCAAGAAGCAGCCGAAATGCCAAGCAAGAAGCTAGACTTTCAGCTAAGGCATCAAGAATGAGCGACAAGAAGAGAGCCAGAGACAAGGACCGCGACGTTGGCAAAGACAAGGATAAATCAGAAAAGGTGCCCGAGAAAGTCAAGATTCTCAAGAAAGCTGCCGCTGCCGCTGCTTCTGCCGCTGCTTCTGCCGCTGCAACAGATGCCACCACCAACAACAGCGCCAACGGCAAGAGTGCGGCAACAGCGAATGGAGCTACCCAAGCTTCGACCGAGCAACCAAGCTCAAAAACGAAGAGGGCTAGCATTGCTGCTGCCGCCCGCCTGTTGCAACGAGATCACGGAATGAGCCCCGGAGCAGCCCACCGCAGAGCGCGAGCTGAAATCGCCAAGGCTGAGATTGAAAGCAAAGCGGTAGCTTCCAACGGTCCATCCAATAGAAAGGAGACTCCCAAGGAAAGCCAGCCTCCAGCCGAAACAACTAAACCAGCTGAGCCGGGAACTGGCTCGAGCAAACGTGACCCAGGACGCACTCGTGGCCGTGGTCGTGGAAAGGGTGGTGGTGGTGGTGACACAGACATCGCAAGGCCACAACCAGGCCCCGCCAAGCCTATTATACTACTCAAGAAGAAGCCAGACACTGCCGCTCCTTCAACAACAGCACCCTCCTCATCCTCAAACAACGACGCGCTGCCTCAAATAGCGGCTTCTGCAACAAAAGGGGCTTCCGAGACACCCAACTCAACCTCTGCTTCGTTGAACAAAGGAAAGTCGACCGAGAAGAACAATAATAGTAACAATAAGGACCGCAAGTCTGATAAGCCGGATGGAAAGTCCGCTTCGTCGTCCTTCCTGCCAGTCACGGCGGGTGCCACGCAGGGCTTTGTCAAGCATGTTAATCCTTCACAGGGCGTGAACGAGTCTTCTCTCCGCACTGCTCTGAGTTGTTTTGGAGCCATCAACTCTATCGATATTGACCGTCGCAAGGGCTTCGCGTACGTCGAGTTTTCCCAGCATGAATCTCTCGTTGCCGTTGTCAAGGCCGGTCCGATTTCGATAGCTCAAGGCCAGGTCCAGGTGGTCGAGCGCAAGGACAAGAAACCAGCCAATGGGCCCGCTGTTTCGGCCGCCCAGGGATCTAGCAGTGGAGGCCCTTCTGGAAATGGGGGGTCAGAGAAGACGGGTGACAAGGGGCTTGAAAAGGCCAAGTCTGGCGACGCCAAGGACGTGGGCGAGAAGCCAGAGAAGGGTAGCAGCCGGCGTAGTAGGGGTCGCAGGGGAGGGGGTGGAAAGAAGGACAAAGACGGCAGCCGTGGGACCAAAGAGGCCGGTGCAAGTGGTGACAAGAGCGGAAAGGGCACCAGCCTGGCTGCAGCTGCTCCTGTTTATGCCTCTACTCCATCCCCAGCCTCGACCTGAGGATGAGCCGCGGAATGAGTACCAGATAAAAAGAGCAGGGCCTTCTCTTGATGGGGTACTTCTGGTATCCCTGTACGGTTCGTGAAAAGGTAATACAGGGGAAAAGTACCGGGAAGGCCTTGTATATGGATGGGAACCGGCGCTTGGCTTCGGCGTTTAGGGGGCTATAGAGCTTGAAACTAAGTCTTTCTTAATTCATGATATCACACTACCACTGTGACGCCAACATCAGTCACAAACTGTCGTTTCAAGAGACAGGCATGGCATGGGAGAACTACCAGGGAGGGTTGTTTGGGAGAGACGGAACTGCTGTGCCACTCCATGTCAACATGGAGTACGTGTATAAAGTGTTGCAGCACCAAAGGAAGATTAAGCATTGCAATGGCTGGACTGTACCGCAGCTACACCATGCGGACGGGGCGTGTGCCCAGGACAAAACAGCAAATCAGGTACGTCACGAGTGAAAACAAAACACCAAGGAAGAGCCCACGAGTCTCCGCAAGAGCGCCTCGAAAATGGGTCGCCAGTGCCACCCACAGCATATGCTCCCCGGCATCTACCCGGGCTGAGCGCAGCCCTGGGAGGCCATCTAGGCTTTGGCGATTGTTGTCGATTTGGTACTGGAAGGCTGTACTAGAGGCAATCTTTTTGGCCACCCACGTGTCCAGCGTTGGCCTGTCAACAAAGACGGCCAGTTCATCCGGCAAGTGTGGTGTGGCAGGCAGCCTTTCATCTGATGTGGTTCCTTGTGACGAAGTTTCATTGTACAGTTCCGGTCTGATCATTGGCACACCATAGCCACAGCTGGTCTGTACTTTGAAAACATGACAGACAATCACAGCCCGTGCGCCCTGGAATACACTGCGTTTTCCACCGGCCACTTGGCGCACAAGGCCATCGAATGCGCGCTGGTTCCACTCAACCACAGTACTGGTACAGAAGAGCCGCAGAATGCGCGGCGCGCGGCCAAAGGAAACAAACAGCAGAGTCAGCCGCGCATTGTACGGCTCGTAGGCGTGTGCAATAGTTTCACAGCCAGAGCCTGTGCGGTCGATGTAAGCAACCTTGGTTGGAGAGAGTACACGAAAGTGGGCATCAAGGCCCTTGGGGGACACATTGATGTGCGACCCGTGTAACGGAGCAGAGGCCGTAAAGAACAGAGGCTGCTTTTGAGCCCAGGCAGCCAGATCATCAGAGAGTTGAGAGTAGTATTGGGGCATAGTGAACACGGGTGTGGATTTGAATATTTGGTATTGACGGTGATAATATAGCAAAAGAAACCAAGACAAACATAGAAAACTTGAGAGATAAAGACTGGGAAAAAAAAACAAAGCAAAAAAGTGAGACTATCAGATGCAAATGACAATATCAACTTCGTGTTAGTCACAACCCCCGACAAGAAATAGGGAATCACTAAAAGTGGGGCGGTGTCGGCAAGAGATGCTGTACAAGGCAAGTGGGGCTAGCCCGTGTCGTTTGCTTGTGAAACCGAAGAAAAGAACAAAACTAGAACCCAGTACAAAGCACGGAAGAGGGGAAGCAGCAGGCACGGAGCGAACAGGAGGGCAATAACCGTAGTAAATATGGAAGGGACGTTTCTCCGAAGCCAAAACCACAAGGAAATTACCCAAAGTTAAAAACAACGACGGACAGCAACAGACACACGAGGGATAGACAAGCACGTTACAAGACATCAGAAGCAGGAAGAGCGAAAAGAAACAACCATCAGCAGACTAAGACAAGATAAGAAACAGAAGCTAAGCCGTGGTTGATCGGGCCACTATCTAGCCGGACCCCCATCCCTCGGAGTATCTGGGGGAGATACGCTCACCTCCACCAGAGTGGGACGAAGCGAACTTGACCTGCATAGACGACCGACGGGGCGCGGGAGCGGGTTCATCGTTCACGGAAAGCCGTCTTCTAAAGTGCGCTTCATCGGCACCTGGCAAGAAGGAGGGAGAGTGAGGAGGAGTGTATGAGCCTGCACGGGAGCTGTGGACAGACGATCGTGACTCGGAGCGGAAGTCAAGTTCATGGCCGACGGAGCTGGAACCTGAGTAGGAGCGATGCTTGGGTCGAGGTTGAGAGTGGGATCGAGAATGCGATCGAGAGTGAGAGTGGGAGTGGGAGGCGGGGCGAGAGCGAGAGCGAGAGCGAGAGCGGGATCGAGAATGAGAGTGAGAGTGAGAGTGAGAGTGGGAGTGTGAGTGTGAGTCAGAGCGAGAGCGAGAGCGAGAGCGAGAGCGAGAGCCAGAACCAGAGCGACAGTCAACAACAGCAACGGCGGCGGAAGAGCTATATCTGATGCGGCGTTTCAAGGCCCGAAGCTCCTTCCAATAGGAATAGTTGTCCTCTTTGTAGATGCGGTTCTTGCGCTGCAGCGAGCGAAGCTGTTTTTCAAGATCGCTGTGTTTAATCTGGAGATCTTTCGAAGTTTCATCGTTCTTGATCAAGACCATGATGTCGGACTGACTTCTCTCGTGGAGCATGGCGGCAAGGGTTTGCTTCTCTTTGCTTGCCTGATGCAGTTCTTTCTCGACTTGACTCTTGGCCCGGGAGCAGAGAGACAGCCTTTCCTCAAGCTCGTCCATGCGTGCCTTGTTACTTTGAGCAGCTAGCTCCAAGTCTCTAATTTTGGCAGTCATTTCTGCGAGGTGGCGATCCGAGTCGTGGGCCATGACTGGGTCGTCGTAGTCTCTGCTGTTGTGGTAGTAAGTCTGGTTGATAGTGTCCACGTACACAGATCCCGCGTCGTTCTCAGCCCTAGTGTAGTTTCGTGAAGATCTGCTTCGGGCCATGATAACGTGAGCAAAGGAAGTGTTTGTGGAGCAGAATGTGGTATCTTGGAAAGACACAACAAGAGAAGGACACAAGAGCAGGTGAGCGACAAAGTAGTCAGACACAGAAGAGGGAGGTGGAAGAGACAGGAAGAGGGGGGGGGGGTTTAAGGTAAAATGTCTAGGTATATGTATATAACTAAGCAAGCAAGAAAAGAACAAAGTAATATGGAAAGTGGTAGGTAACGAGGTAAAGGAGTGTATCCAAGAGAGAAACACCGATCAGATGATGCTGAGTGAGTACAAACATCATGGTCGAAAAAGAAGGAAAGCAAGACGCCTTTATATACTGCCAGGCAGCCAGCCACAGCTTCTGGAATTTCCAAGAAACTCGAGAAGGAAAAGATTAAACAAGCCATTTACACAACCAACAGCTCATCAATCGCAGCACACCATTATGGCCGTTGAGGCTTTACTTGAACAGAGAAGGTCGCGCAAGAAGGCCGCTCGAGAAGGCCATGAAGTTGAGTGCGTACAGGGGGTGTGTAATGTATGGAGAGCAGGGGTGGAGGGTGTGACAAGATTTTTACCTGTGAACACTGCAAATAACTTGTAGTTTTTGGTGTTTGTTTGGCAAGCCGGGCGATGGTCTACGGCGGCCTCCTGGGGTGTAAAAAGCGTCACGGGTGTGGGAAGAAGGATAACTTTTTGGATGTACAGGGTCTAATTTGTACGGTGTAGATGGTGCAGTTGGTTCATGGAGAGTTATGCGGCAATTCTAGCCTGAATGTGGCCTGCGATAAATGCCTTGCTTTCTTTTATACAGAGCTGGGGCCACTTCTTTTCTTGCACGTCCTGGTCGTGTCGTGCCTCTCTTTGATGTGTCGATACATGCAAGTCAAGAAGCAGCAGGAGAAGTACACTACATCGTCAGATGGTGCAGCACTCCAAGATGCTAGGCGTTGGCGCGCAAGTGTACACGGACATACCAGCTACCGATCTCTGATTCCCAAGATCCTTCACAGCCATACACTGTGGTGGCAGACAGGCAGTGGATTTTTGACGTTGCTGGTGAGGTCATTCCATCCTTCGGTGTGTAAATAGTCACTGCATGCAGCGGTTGGTGGTTCTGTGTGAGATGATTACTGTGAGAAGAGGCTCGACAGCTCGACGAGTGCCGCTGGCTGGCTTGGCTCTGCTATGGCCAACAACCCGCCCGAGGTTTCTTATCTTTGGGCACCGCAGCCTACCGAGACTCTGAGGCGTGCCCTCACGAGCTTAGGTTGTGTGGGTGATACAGCCAGTAATGGGGCATACAGTCACTCGATACATGTAGGGCTTCTGTTGATAAATGAGGCTTCTTTTAACGTCACTGATTGCACGGCCGAGGTATCAAGGATATAGCAGAAACGACAGGTACATGCTGTGCTACTAGCAGTCTTGGAAGGACTGGAGGCCAGCATGTATAGAGACCATGCATGCCTCTATACCAGTGTCTTTGAGGCCGTATCAGCGAGGGCATCACGGCCGCAGAGCAACGAACAGACACGTTGGGTCGCTTGAGACTGCTGTAGCTATGGCAAAGCGATATACAGTGAGAAGCATCAGGAAACAGAGATAAAGCCGGTTTGTAGTCTGTAGGGTTAACTTACACCATCTCTCGATTGCTAGTGGAAGATCCAGGAAGTGGCCAGACCGCCGCATGTCCCACCTTTTCTGCAATGTGCAGTCTTTTCCCTTCTCCAGGTAAAACACACCCCTGCACTGGCCATATTTAGAGGTTGTGAGTGCATGACAGGCTGTGCATGGGGTAAAGGGTGGATGGTGGGATAAGGCAGAGTTCTCTAGACTGCTGCTTAGTGGTCAAGTTCAGGGGCCATGACAAGGCAGATGGCACATAGTTGGAGCCGGTGGGGAGTAGATAGATGGTCTTGCTGGTGTGTAGGCTGCCTTGTCTTTTGTGACAATCACACGGCCAGTCTCGCTGTGGACTGGATTTCTCGTATGGTGTGTGTGATTTGCTGCAGTATGGTGGGTGTGATTTTCTGCGGTCTGGCGAATGTGAGCGTTTGCCAGCAAGCCCTGATCTGGCCCTCATCTTCCAAGATTTTGGACCATGGTGGATGGACGCACTACAGTGTGGTGCAGCGCACGCAGCGCAGCGCAGCGCAGTGCAATAACTTGATGCTCGTTCACATGCGCAGACTCGCAGGTAACACGGAGCATGACGAACTGCACTGTTTTCCGTGAGTTGTAGAGTTAGCCAGCTGCCACAACAGCACACTGGCCTGGACACCTGGACGCCTGGACGCCTGGACGCCTGGACGCCTGTGACTTTCATTATTACGTCACTACGTGGACGCCCCTCCCCAGTCTGTCACTTCTCATTTTTCTCTGTCAATACCAAAAGGCAGGCCAGCCCCCAGCACAGTTATTCTTGACTCGGGTATACAGCCAGTAGTCAGTTAGCTCTTTTTGGCAATCTGTTGCTGGAAATGGGAAACACAACCTGACCAACCATTCTTCGTGGCTGCGCTCTGCCGTATTGAATTTTCCCTGCGGCAAGGGGGTGAGGGAGCAGCATAGGCCGGATATGTTGCCCGTCGGAGCCTATTGATGTCGGCCCATGGCACGAAGCAAGCCCGAGACTCTCGAATGTGCCCGTAGATGTCAACCATTACGCAATGCAGCAAGACTACGGTGAGTCTATGCTGTGATACATGGCAAAAAGGACGGAATCTGAAGCGTCCATTCATGTATATCCAAGTCAACACCCCCTCCCTCCACTAGGGTTTGTCACGTGTGGCTCATGGTCGGTCACGTGACTGGATCAGCACAGCGACATGTTAGGGTTAATACGGTGTCATATTTGCACTGACAGAACAATGGCAATACTCCTAGAAAACAACGCTGGAACAATAGCAAAAGACATATACAACCCATTCGAGAGACTCCGCCGTCGTCGCACTTTTCTCTCGTGGCGAGTCGCGAGCGTGCTTTTTCTTTCATCCTCGTCCTCGTTATCATGCCCATCCCCCCTCTACCCCTCTCCTCCCCCCCTCTTCACTCATCTCGGAGGTACCCCTCGCGTCTCAACAATGGCTCGTAGAGATTGAAGCGGTCTACATAGCTCTGGATCCTGACATCCCGGTCGCGGATCTGGCTGCGGAGTTCTTCGATCTGCTGCAGCGACTCGCGCTTTTCCGCCGAGCGAGCCTGACAGAGGTCCTCGTACCTGGCTTCCCACGCATTCACCCCCCCGCGGAGCCGTGCAGCCTCCGACTCAGCCTTCTTGCGCTTCTCGTGCTCGCGGCGCGCGCTGTGCCGGAGCTTGTCCAGCTCGGTTTTCGCACTGGCAAGGTTCGCCGTCAGCTTTTCGAGAGCGCGTGCAGAGGACGATGAAGAAGACGATGGCGACGAAGATGACGACGGAGTTGACGACGAACGCCCCGTGTCTTTGGCTTGCTGGCTCAGGCTGTCGCTGGCGGCCGTGAGAGCAGCAATTTCCTCGCGCAGTTGCGGCACGATTTTCTTCTTGTAGTGCCGGAGCTCCGAAGACGTAGCCGAAGAAGATGCGGCATGGGCTGTCAATTCGGCCTGCAGATCTCGGATCTCTGCTGCAAGGCTTTTAACGTGGCCGTGCAGCCTGTCGTTTTCGGCAGCTAGCATGCTCTTTTTGTAGTAGTAGTAGCCGTGGCTGTGACTGTGGTTGTGACTTTGGCTGTGGCTTTGGCTTTGGCTGTAACTGTGGCCATGGCTGATATGACTATGCCTGCGGCTGCGGCCATCGCCGTGGCTGTCGCTGCTACTGCGGTGCTTGTTGCGCTCACGGCGCTTGTCGTGGGCACCCTGGCTCTGCGGGTGCTCATGCTCAGACATATGCCGAGATTGGCGACGGGACCGACGGCTCTCCGAATCAGAATCGCATCTGTCGACAGCTGCATAGCTAAAGGGGGGTGAGAGAGGGCCGGCGTTATCGTGAGAAGAGCCGGAAGCGAGAGAGGCAGGGTGGCGGCGGCGTTGACGCACGTACTGGTAGCCAGTGTCGGTCTTTTCTACGGTGTAGTAGGAAAACATGGCGTTGATGAAGGGCTGCAAAGGTGAGAACTGCAAAGACGAGGGCCGTGACTTGTGACGAGGCAAAGAAGAGAAAATGAGCGCGTGCTGCTTGAATACAGAGCCACATGAAGGAAACATGCTTGGGGACCTTCTTTTTCTTATAAGCGTCAGGACTCGAGACTCAAGACTTGAAACTTGAATCTCGAGTCTCGAGTCTTGAAATCTCAAAGTCCAAGTCTGCCTCATGAATGAGAGTCACTAAAAGACGTCAAAGACTCTCTCGTTGCAGATCAAAGCAGCGATGCAGGACAAAGGACTACGACAAAGGACCTGCGACAAAGAACGACCAAGGAAACCGCCACCAAAGAAAAGAAACAAAACGCAAAAAAAAAACAATGTATAGCAACACGTTCAAAGTGTCCCTTTTGCTGCCGGGCCGTGAAGAAAGAAGCAGCGAGAAAGAAGACAAAGAACTGGGCAGTGAAAGGGAGGAAGCAGAGTGTGTGTGTGAAAATAGCACAGAACAAAGACATAGGGAGAACAAAGAGAGCAAACAATGCGCGAGGTGCAGTACAAAGAGAACAAGAGAGGAATAAACGCGGGAACACAGCATCTCTTTGTCCCTTGCAACAAAGCCTGTTGGCGGTACTCTCCTTCTTGATTCTTCTCTTTCTTTGCAGCCCACGCTTTCTGTCCCCGGCCAGCACCAGACAACCACCTCGTCCACCCTCTCTTCACCACCGCCCAGACCACTGAGCCCAGCCCTCGCCGGCTACGCCCCGAGCCTGGCCTTTTCTTTCCTGGTGCTCTGCGCAGTACTTTCCGTCAGCTCCATACGTCTTGTCCCTTTCCGTTTCACACGACGCCTCAGCACATTGGGCGTGTGTCTTGCACTTGGCTCCGCATGCTTCCGTATACTGCAGACAATCCGGCTGTGTACACGTGTGCCGGCCGCAAAAAGGCCCGGAGATGACGCCGATCTCGGCAACATTGGCTCCATCCGTAGAGTGCATCAGACCGTCGGAATACGAGTCGATGCTCCGCATCGGCTGAGGCGCCTGGACCGTCTTCCTGGCCCCGATGCAGAGGGCTACCAGGCACTTATGTGCTATGCACACTTGCGCCCGGTCGATCGGGACCTCTTGATTGCAGCCGGGATGTGAGCATGTGTGGCGTACACAAAACCCCGAGCCAATTGCTGTCTGCGCGCATCGGTTGAAGCCACAGATCCGAGGCTCGTCTAGACACCAGGGCGAGAAAGAAGTCAGCAAGTGTGCTTCGCCAAAGCCATCAGTGCAGCGGACCGTTACGTTGTCTCCGTCTACTTACGTATCTCGCACAGCGTGCCGTTCGCCTTGTGGAACCGGTCACAGCCCACCACCGTACACTTGACATGCGTCTCGCAAACATCACTGCCCGCGCCCGTCGTTGGCTTTTCGCAGCACGGAACGCGGCAGCAGTGTCTTGCGCAATAGTCACCGGCGTACTTGTACTGCCGGCAGTTCTCGTGCTTGCACTCATGCGCCTTGCACAGCTTCCCGCTAGCCATGTCAGCCCTGGGAAGTCCACACCCGATGTCAATACATGCATGGCGCGCGCAGTACTCTTCTCCGCCGCCCGGTGCTGCCAAGTCACAGCCTTCCACATGGCACGAGTGCTCGCGGCAGAAGCGGCTGATGCCGCCGCCATGGCGCGTGTCGCAGAATCGAGTACACGTCGCCGTTGAGCAGATGCGGTGGCGCTCACAGAAGCGCAGCGGGTCCTTGGGACCCAGCGGACCGCCGGCAAAGTCGATAAAGGCTAGACACGTCGCCTCCGCGCAGTGGTGGTTGAAGCAGAACGTGCTCGGAGGGATTCGGACGCGCGCACAGGTCGCGTAGGCGCAGAGATGGTCGGCGCAGTATCCAAGCGTGTCGCCGTTGCGCACTAGACGCTGGGCTGTGCAGTTGTCGCCGAGGCAGCTGTCTGTAGACGGGCCAGAATGGTCAGCAACGAGGCAGATATGACAAAGAGGCGGCTTCACTGCTTCACGGATGACGTACGGCGGTCTGAGCAGAACTTGAACATGGTTGGGTCGTTTTGCTTCACGGGGTTCAGGCACTTTGCACCGTCGGGAGTGCTCGCCTGGCATCTGCCATCTACAAGCAAATCAGCTGGGTCCTGGCCTCGGCCTTGGTAGAGGACTCGCCAAGTGCCGGTGGTCACTTACGCGCTTGGCAGAATTCCGCAGTCGTTCGTTTGGGCCTCTCGCACTGCGCACCATTCATCATCAGTGGGCACTGGTGCGCTCGGCAGTAGCGACAGTCCTGCAGCGTGCCGTTCACAAAGCCTCGGCATTTCCGGTTGGGGCATCGGATCCCGTTCTCAACTTCACATTGAAGAGCCTCGGGAGCCATCGCGGGCACTGTCTTTGTATCGTTCTTGTTGCCTGCTGGGGCTGCTGCTGCAGGAGGCTGTGGTTGCAGCCAATACCATTGGTTGTAGTGGTGGTAGAACAGAGACATGCCTTGTATAATATGTCGGTGTAATAGGCACAGGCACAGCGTGGCGTGGCTACTTGAGTCTTGCTGTTTGCGTGTCGACCTTGGAGTGTTAGTAGTCTGTCTTGATCTGTGTGAGTTTGTACCGAGATACCCAAAGCCAGTGAAAGAAAAGGGACAGACACGCGCGACCAGACCCGTCGTTCTAGAGACGCTCTGCAGCAGGGGGCTCGCCTTTCTTTATATAGTCCTCACTCAGTCTTGTCTCGGGTCGTATCTTTGTGTTCCAGCGCATGTCTTATGCCGTGCTCGTGACTAGCCTGTGCTCTTGTTCCTGTACCACGCAGCCCTACCACATACCACATTCGCCCATGAGGGCCATGCCGATGAAGCCCTAAGCCCCTTCCTGCGCTCGGCCGTCGTGTGTCGCCTTGTCCGACCCTGTTCGCTCCACGCGACACTTGCCTGTCATCAACCAGCCTGCTTCACCTTGTCCTGGCTCTTTGGCCGGCTCATGTGTTGCTCCTTTCCAGGCAGCTATCCGCCGTGCAACGGTTTCATGCCGCCTGGACTGCTGTTCCGTGCGTGCTGACCAAGCCTCGACTGACGTCTATCCGAGAAAGCCGGCCAGGACAACATCCTGTAGGAGCATGCCACGCTGTATCCAACGGATCAGTGGCACGTGGAGTAGAAGTGAGGCGAACGGAGGAAACAGAATCGCATGTTGAGGTTGATGGTGGTGGGTGTTGACGTGGGAAGAAAGCGTGTTGCGCATACCGCAAAACTCGCTCTCGGGCTTGCATCACCACCGACACCAACCGCCCGAATAATAATAATAATAATAATAATAATAGTATAGCATCATGTTGGAATAAACGCATGGCTTTTCCTTTCCTTTCCTTTCCTATCCTTTCCTATTCCCAACCCAAACCGTAAAAGAAAACTTTGTTCATGAACCACCTTGTCAATGCGCCAGTCAACGGACAACCCACGGCAAAATAAAACAAAAAGAACACTGCTTTTCCATAAACGCAAGACACCCACCCGCCCATACACCCATACACAAAGATCGGGAAAACAAATCAGACTTTTAAGAGAAACAAGCCGGAAATCAAAAGCGGAAAAGAAGACAATACAAGGCTGGACTAGATGCAGAGAGAGGCAGAAGAAAGAAGCGCAGACCTTTCCCCCAGCCCGGGGGCGTCCGGGTATATCTGTACAATGGCAAATAAGGTATAAAACGAAGAAGACGGGGGGGGGGGGGGGGGGGGGGTACAATGGAGAGATAAGTTCTCGTGTGTTGAGTGTAAGTGTAAGCTTCAACAACAGCCACTAGCCAATGGCTGGGGAGTCTCAACAAGGTCCGTGGAGACCCAAGACAAGAGCATGACTAAGAAGACAGTTCCGTGTCTTGGGGTCAATGTTCACCTGCGGATCTGCTATCGAAATCATAGCAGTTCCCGGCGGCGCTTCGGCAGTACAGCCAAGCCTACCCTTTCCGCAGCACCATAGAGTCCCGCGCCCTAAGCCTTAGGAAGTTGCAGCGTCGATGAAAGCCTGGAGCCCCTGCAGAATTGAATTCTGCGCCGCCTCATCCACTCCCGAAGACGGACTGGTCCTGCTTGTGGCAGCACCCACGCCCTGAACATGACTTTGGGTCTGGTTTTGAGGCTGGTTTTGAGGCTGGCTCTGAAGCTGGCTCTGAAGCTGACTCTGAGTCTGGCTCTGAGGCTGGCTCTGAAGCTGACTCTGAGTCTGGCTCTGAGGCTGGCTTTGGTCCTGAGACTGCCCGTTTCCAGAAGCCGCAACAATGATCGATGCAAAAGGATTGCCAGTGTTAGATTCCGATTTAAGAGTTTCCGGTGGCGCCAGTTCTTTCTTCACCGGTGCATCACTCAGCGAGCTGGCCACGATACTAGCAGTAGGTAGTAATGCTGCCGAAACGGGAACTGGGGCTTCAATTGGAACCGACGCCGTGACTGTGGTGTAAGCCGCAGGTGTTTCGTTACTGGCAAAGGAGGCCGCAGATGGAGCCGAAGTGGCAGGGGGGTTGACAGTTGACACGGTCAGGGCTGGGGCGGGAGTTGGGGCTGAAACTGAAACTGAATCCGGAGCTGGAGCCGGAGAAGGAACAGGCACCGGTGCTGCGGCTGCGGCTGGCAGTGCGGGCACTTGCACGGGTGTCGAAGTCGGCAGTGGCAAGGGCGCATTTTTGGCTTGAAGGACCTGGGCGTGTGCTAGCGACGCAGTCGGTTCAAGCTGTTGAGCAACAGGCTTCTGAGCAAGAGTTTGTTGCGGTGTCTGCATCTGAGGAGCACTCTGTGTGGTAGTTGTGTGTGGCTGAACAACAGCTGGAGTAGTAGGCTGGGAGCTTTGTACAGGGGCCTTCAGAGCTGGAGCAGCCACAGGTGCTGGAGACGCGGCCAGAGTAGGAGGCGCGGCAGGAGCCGAGGCAAGGACTGGAGCGGGACTCTGTGAGTGAGAGACAGATGGCGATGTCCGCGCAGGAGTAGCTACTGCTGACACTGCCGCTACTGCGGTAGAAAGAGCCGGCGATGGGCTAGCCCTCGGTACAGAAACTGACTGTAAATGCGCCTGAGGAAGCGTGTGCGCAGCGGTAGAGGCCATGACCGGAGCTTGGGGGGCCTGAGAGATGTTCAAGGGCGTCGCAGGCTGCTGAGCGGCAGGCGCCGGGGGGGCAGATAGGCTGGCTTGTGGTTGGGGCGTGAGAGTGTGTGGTGGTTGTGAAGGTGTCGGGGCTGCCGGGGATTGCTGCTGTTGGACCGCAAGCACAGTAGCGGTGGTCTGACTCAGAGTCGTATGTTTGGGGGTCCCAGCCTGTTGCACCTGCTGGGGAGCTGGTACAAATGGCTCCTGTTTAACGGGCAATTGAGCCTGAGTTGCAATCTGAGCAACGGGCGTGAACTCGCGAGGCTGTGCCGGCGGATTTGCACAAACAGCTGGTGTTGGAGTCGGTGAAGCCGTGGCTTTTGATAAGCCAGCCACTGCTACCACGGTTTGCTGTGCAGGACCTGGAGACGGAGACGCCTGGGTAGGAGTATGAGCCTGTACTGAAGCTAGGGCTGGAGATGCCACAGCCGGAGAGACTACCACAGATTGCACCTGGGCAGGCGTCGACACTCGAGAAACAACCGGGGCCTGAGCCCGGGAAGCAGCTGCAGCTGCAGCTGCCTGTTGAGCTTGCTGAGCTTGTTGCTGTGCCTGGGCAAGAATATGGGCCCTAGCCTGTGCTTGTGCTTGCGCCTGGATTTGTGCCTGTGCCTGTGCCTGTGCCTGTGCCTGTGCTTGAGTCTGGGCCTGGGCAGTAGCTTGAGCTGATGCCTGAGCTTGTGCTGCTGCTTGGGCTTGTGCTGCTGCTTGGGCTTGTGCTGCTGCTTGGGCTTGTGCTGCTGCTTGGGCTTGTGCCTGTTGAATCTGAGCTCTTGCCTGAGCCTGTGCTTGTGCTTGAATCTGTGCCTGGATAGCCGCCTTTGCCTGGGCTGCTTGTTGCTGAGCTTGTGCTTGAAGTTGAGCCTGTGCCAAAGCTTGATGCTGGGCAATCTGTTGCTGGATCTCAGCCTGAATCTTAGCTTGATACTCAGCATGGGAAGGCGCTTGCGCCTGAGCCTGAGCAATCTGGGCCTTGGCCTGTGCTTGAGCTTGTGCAATTTGGGCTTTAGCCTGGGCTTCGGCTTCAGCTTGGATCTGTGATACACGAGCCTGGGCAAGTTGTGCTTGCACTTGAGCCTGGATCTGGGCGAGAATTTGAGCCTGCATGTTATTCTGGATAGGGGCTGAAGACCCGTTGGAAGAAGGGATAGTTGTCGGTAGGTTACCCAAGATTGACGGCCGGGATTGGCCATTGGCAGATGCGATTTTGGAGATTTCTGAGATGCGCTGCGAAATCGCACTGGCGGAGAGCGGGTCTGTTGTCGTAATAGGCAATAAAGGTGCTGGTTGAGACACTTCAGGCTTCGGAGGTATAGCTGCAGGTGGCACAGAGGCTTTTGGTGGTGAAGGTTGAGGCTGAGCTTGAGGCGTGGGCGTTGAAACTGGAGCAACCACAGTAGGACTCTGAGTAGTTTGAGGCAGCAGAGGCGGAGCAGGAAGGGGGTCCTTTGCAGCAATGGCTGGCTTAGGCGCCTGAGTAGTCACTACAGGTCGAGTCTGGGCAGGTTGTTGAGGCAGAGGAATACTCTGAGTTGTGTGATAGCTCGGGGTCTGAGCTGGTTGAGAAGCCGCTGGCTGAGGAGGCGTTGGCTGTGGCAGCATCAGCTGATGAGCAGGCGCCTTTAGGATCTGTTGGGGAGTATTCGCCAACGCAATAGAAGGCGATCCGATAGGCGTAGGCTGTACAGGGCGAGGTTGAGCTACAGGCGCAGGTGCAGGTGCAGGTGCAGGAGCAGGCTGCTGGGGAGAGGAAGTCTGGGACAACTGAGTAACATGCTGTTGGATTTGAAGAAGTGCTGCAGCTTGTTGGTGTTGTTGATTTTGCTGAGGGGTAACGGCTTGCTGTGCTTGAGGTTGAGCCTGGACCTGTTGGGCCTGTGTTGACTGAAGCTCTGCCTGCGGAGTTGGCGGTGCCTGTTGACCTTGTTGAGGTGTCTGAGGCTGCTGGGAAGCTTGCTGAAGCTGTTGCAACTGCTGGGCGGTTTGCTGTTGGACTTGCTGCTGAAGCTGCTGTTGCATCTGCTGTAGCCGGGGTTGCTGGATCTGCTGTTGGGCCTGGGGCGGCTGTTGTACTTGAGGCTGCGGAGGCTGCGGAGGCTGCTGTTGTGATTGTGTTTGAGCCATTTGCTGCGTCGCCTGCTGGAGAGTCTGCATCTGATTGAACTGTTGCAGTTGGTGAAGCTCATGGGGTGCCGTATCCTGCTTAGCTTGTTGCACTGTACTAGGATTTTGAGCTGCTGCAAGAGCCGCCTGGGCGGGTGTGATGACATTATGAGCAGCATGGCCCTGGGCGTGATTGAAAGAATGGACCCCAGATTGTTGCTGCAACTGTCTTTGCTGGGCCTGCAGACCATTCAATGACATGAGTCCATTCATGCCGGACAGTCCAATCTTGGTCTTGTCTTCTTCAGCGTTGAGACGGGCACGTTCTTCGGCCTCTTTGCGCGCTGCTTGGGTGGGAGCTCGGGTCTTGAGCTCGCCAGTGACAGCCTGAAGATAATAAGGCATCTCAGAGTTGGTCTTGAGAAAAAACAGCTTCAAGTTGCGAGCCTTGTCCTTCAACTGTACTTGTGTGCGGTCTTTAAGAATATCACCATGAGTGCCATTAGCGCCAAACAGTGTCAGGATTTGACTCCAGTGCGGACCTTTGACCAAGTCAAGGCCCGTCATAAGGGCCTTTTCCTCTTCTTGGGTCCAGGGACGGCGAGTCGAATGAACCCCCTCTCGTCTTGTATGAGAAGAAGACTTGGAAAGGGCAGCCTGACGAGCCTTGTCATAGAGGACAGAGCTGGGGCAAGACTGGTTCGGAGGTAAATCGCTGGGAAGAGCGACCCCAGTGGGGGTGGGTTGTGCCGCCTCAGTCTGGGAATACTGGTAATATGCTTGAGTGGCAGGAGTCTGAGCAGCCGTGCTGTTTGTTCCGGCTATGGTGTTGTTTTGGAGGCGGCAAAGAAGCATGTTGCCTGACGAATCAGGAGCCATCACAGCCTCAGTGACATCCTTTTGGAGATTCTGCAAGCCCTGGATGCTGAGGAGCTTGGATGATAAAGCCGATGTTGTAGTCGGGTAGTTGATGTTGTACGATGTTTTTGAAATTCCATCCAAGGTAGTCCTGACATAATTGGATGTGCTTTCAGCTACTATCGCTTCCAGTGCTTTAAAATCATTGAAATCAATCTTGCCGTTGGCCGATACTAGCATAGTGCCGGGCGTGGAGCTTGCTGTTGCAGGAGGGGCAGAAGCTGGTGTGGAAATTTCAGGATCGGTTGTCGACGATGGAATCGGAGTCGGTGCCGGGGCAGCGGGAATTGAGGCGTCTGCTATGATCTGGTCGACATCCTCCAAGGAGTTGTGAGAATCCATGAGATCAGCAAGAACATTCTCGACTAAGCTGCTAGTCGTAGCCTGGAGAAATGTAGAGAGATCTTCGTCTGTTAAATCAAGGTCCAGCGAGTGGTGGTCTCCTTCGGGTATTGGCACGGGGACCTTGATACCAAAGGCAGCCGCGTGGTCGGCGAATGAACCCAGGATTCGATGTAGGCACATGTTCAGCTTCGCAAGAAAGTCGTCGTAAGCATACTTGGTGGGTAGTGAGGTGAGGCTATCCATTGGGTTCATTGTATGATGCTGGATGATTGCAGACTTTCGGGCGTGGGCTGCGGCTATCAAGTCGTTCTCGGTTTGTGTCAATTCGCAGTCGTCTCGTCGTGAACGTAGCATGGGTTCGAATTCAAACATGTTGTCGAGCAGGGCGTGAAAGTTTTCTGGCGAGATCTCCTCCAAGAACATCTGGGTTCTCAGGCCCAGAAACAAATCTGCAATATCGGCTGTTAACTCTGCCTGTTCAGGCAGAAAAAGCTCAAAGAACTTGTCAAACATGAGCTGGAGACCTTGCTTAGCGAATACTCCAGGGCATGTACAAGCCAGATTTGCCAGTCGTACTGTTTGCTTGGCCGATGTATTACTGAAGCCAATGTCGTCGCATGTCAGGATTCTGGTGACGTTGCCGTGAGTGTACAGCGTGAAGGTCTGCTCAAAGATCATAGAGATGTTAAGAAACTCTCGCCTCGCTTCGGACTGGTCGTTGCGTAGCTGGGCGATGGTCGTTGTAAAGGGTTGCTCGGAAAGAATCATGAGCATTTGAATGGCCTAGAAGATGGTTAAAAACAGGCGCAAGAGTGGTGGATAAATCGTCTTGATATCGCTTGGTCATGTTCCTCTCCTCCCTTGAGAGGCTCTGCTTTTTTTTCAAGAGGGGGGGGGGGGGGGGCAGGGGGGGGGGAGGGGCAAAAAGGGCACAAGAAGGGAG
>JADILG010000121.1:0-42269 GCA_017591655.1 Thielaviopsis populi | reverse complement strand
CTGGTTCGGCGCTCTGTGGCTTGACTAGGGGGGAGCAGACGGGACCCCGTATTTTCCACAGGCTATGGTCGTATGTGTTAGTGGTTCGGTACATCAGACTCTAAATAGGAGTGAATCAAATTAGATAACCCTAGGAGTCGTATGCTCTTAGTGAGTTAAGTAGACCCAAAAATATATCAAATTAGATAACCCTAGCTTCTAGGAGCATATAGGGCTGTCACATGATGCCACCAATCACTCGCGTTCCTTCCGTAACAAGCCAGAGCGCGGTCGAAGTATATATGTCACGTGACCGGTTGAAAAGATGAAAAGCTCAAGCTCCGACCTCAGGACTCATCTTATTCGGGACACTACAATTTCTTGAGAGTTGCTTGTTCTCTTTATATTTCATTCTTGTTGGCCGACCCGATTTCTGCCGTTACCGGCCGACCCGATACCACGAGAGCGGAATGAGGAGGCCGAGGTGAGGAGGTGGGGGCGGGGAGAAGAGGGGGGGGGGGGCTGTTGCTTTGCAGAGAATGCAGCTTTCTTTCCAGCAGGCATCGAGAACAAGAAAGGCGTGATGATTTTCGTTTCTCTTTTCTTGTTTCTTGTATATGAAGAGTGGGAGAGAATGGGAGTGAGAGAGTGAGTGAGTGAGTGGGAGTGAGAGAGTGAGTGAGTGAGTGGGAGTGAGAGAGTGAGTGAAAGAGTGAGCGAGTGAGTGAGAAAGAGGCAGGGAGAGTGAGTGTGAGTGAGTGAGTGAGTGAGAGAGTGACAGTGAGAGTCAGAGTGAGACCCCGGGCGGCACAGAAAGGGAGACTGCGTTGAGCCCTGCGTTGTATACCACAGCAATATATAATGCCAAGACACACGTCTCCATGTTACTCTCCGGGAATAATCAAGAAAAATTGGCCAAGTTGATCTAACCTCTACAGCCTGGGGCCTTGGGGGGAAGGGGGGGAGGGGCTTGGGCCTGGGCTTGGGCTTGGCCCTTGGCTCGTGGTCTTGGCCTCTTGGCTTCTTGGCCTCTTGGCTCCAGTAACACTGTGTGGTTTTTGTTTCACGTTGGCTGTCTGTCTGTCTTTCTGTCTTTCTTGTGCATTCACTGTCTGTGGTGATGGAGTGGGGGTGGTATGTGGCCGTGTCATAATATGGGGCTGGAAGAAGGGAGCGAGGGAGGCAGGGCGACGGAAGAAGCTCATGTACATGGTAGAGCGCCTTTTCTTTTTCTT
This sequence comes from Thielaviopsis populi, assembly GCA_017591655.1. NCBI lineage: Eukaryota > Fungi > Ascomycota > Sordariomycetes > Microascales > Ceratocystidaceae > Thielaviopsis > Thielaviopsis populi. The sequence goes on along the minus strand of JADILG010000121.1, from coordinate 41,055 downwards.
TTTTTTAATGTCATTGACGATGTGTTTGTGTATCACGAGAGAAATAGGAAAAAGAAAATAAAGAAGAATAAGAAGCAGAGCGATGGGTGTTGATGGTTGCCAGTCTAGATAAGCTGCCTGCCCCTTCTTCTCCTCTTCCTCCTCCTCCTCGTCACTCTCTCTCTTTTTTTCTGTTTTTCTTTTCTTCTTCTCCCTTCTCCTCCTTGGCTCTCTGCTGGCTGCATCACGCGTCAATAGGCCAGCCCTTCGTCTTGGCTCACAACGCCGAGCTTTGGCCTTGGCAAAATCTCATCCCAAAGCTGTGAGTGCCAAGAAGTCGTTTTGCTCTGCTTTGTATTAAGGCCGGCCTGTGTTCATGTTTCCTGCTTGTCGTTCTTTTTTTCTCTTTTTTTTCTGTTCCTTGATTTTCGCTTCTGGTCGTGTCACGATGTTCTTGTGTTTTCCCGCATTGTTTCTCGACTCGTGCACAGCTTTGGATGCTCTTATATACACACAGCGCTCTACTCTTTTTTGACTACTCCGACTTCGTCCATCTTTCTCGTTATCTTTGCGTCTCTTTGTCTCGGCGTGTATATCGTCCGCCTGCAATCCTCCTCACCCGCTGATATCCGCCCTCCCCCTCCAAATACAAACATCACCATCTCATCTGGCCCGGCCCCCGCAGTCCATCTCCCTATCCGTCTGCTGTGCCGGCTCATGAATCACTTCAGTCCGTCGGTGAATTCCTTATAGCCACTTGCAGAAAATATAGACACCGACACGCCATAGTACACAGACAATCACATAAGCACCCCGTCTTCCCTCTCCCTCTCCCTTCCTCGTACTCGCTCGCCTCTTGCTCCTCCTCCTCTATCGTCGCTTCTATCTTCGCCTCTCCCTCCATCTCCATCGCACAAGGGCCGACGTGGTACAGCATCACTCTGCGTCTAACAAGGCACACTCTCTCCTGCGGGAGACCTTGTTGGATGTTACTTTGAGACTTGGCCAATCCAACAACAAGACCGAAAATACAAGACGTCCGTATATAAACCATCAGTCGCGAGTCGCGCCCTCTTGGACTTCGACACCTCGCACACACGCACACACTCTCTCTTTCTCTCGCGCGCGCGCCAGCCAGCCGGCTAGCAGTGGCACCCAGAAAACCACCACCATGGACACTCTTGCAACACCAACACCCACAGACACCGCCCTGGGCTCCAGCCCGACTGCGCCATCCTCCACATACGCCTCTATACCGCCCATGATCACTCCATGGCGCCAGCCAGACAGCGTCGAGTGCCACTACACATTCAACATCGACCACCTCACCCAGAACGACATCGTCAGCGCCTGGATGGACCTGCACATCGACCCAGACGCCACCACCGTTTCGTGCTATCCGCCTGGAATGTTTGAAGCTGGAAACAGCGGCACCTTTAGCCCGGCCATATGTCCCGTGAGCTGGACCACCGTCGGCTACATTGAAGCCGACGACGACGTGAATGGCGCCACTACCCTGCAATGTTGTTCCAGGTAAGTCTGAGATATTGTGCACCCCCCCTCATTCTCTCCCCGCACGCCGCCCGCTGGAGCGCATTGGAAGTTCCTGTTTCTCTCCCTCCCTGGCTTGTCGCTGACACTATCCCTTTCCTCCCCTCCCAGTGGCTTTGCTCTGGACGCCGGCAAAAACTGCGTGCGCACTTACTCGCGCGTCACCGCCACGCCGGCAACATACATTGAGGCCCTGTCCACGTACTGGTACATGACCGAAAGCGTGACCGTGCTCAGCCAGGCCACCGTCGCTCACCACCACATCGTCGTCGAGTTCGACCAGGCCGACAAGGAAGCACTGGGCATTCTCAACAACCATGACTTTCTCAGCACGCACCCGCCCGACCTCGGCCTCGAGGTCAAGCTGGGCATCACCTTTGGCGCGCTCTTCTTTGTCTGCCTCGTGTCGCTGGCCGTGTGCTTCTTTACGCGCTGGCGCAAGAAAAAGGACGACGAGGACTACGAGCGCAACTCGCGGGGTCGCGGTCTCGACATTTACGGCCAGAACATGATGTGCCGCAGCAGCTACCGCAGTGACGACAGCACCAGTGCCAGTGCCAATGCAAGTACAAGGACTGTCGATTTCTCGCAGCGCGCGTCGGCAGCTCCCGGGACTGTACCGGTGCCGCCGCTACATTTCGGCATGGCAAACGCACCGCCGCTGGCCAAAACCGAGACAGTCGACTCATCTATGAGCATGAGCATGAGCGACGCGCTGCGGCAGGAAAAGACGCAGGCTGCACAGAACGCCAATCTCGTGCGGGTTTGAGGGCTGGCCAAAATGAATGTGGCCGGTCACCGGCTTGGATGTCTTGGTTTTCGTGTTTCTTTTCGTGTTCCATATTTCCCGGGGGGATGTGGTCTTTATATCTGGCGTGCTTTTTTTTGTTCTTGTTTTCCTTGTTGTTCTCATGCGGGAGGGATTTGTTCTGATATGCCGGCCAGACGCTGCGAGCATTTATAGGAAAGGCGTTTTGTTATTTTGGGAGGGGTGGCATCATGGCATGGCATGGCCTGGGGTTTTGCTTTTCTGTTGTTCTCACGATACCACGACTTTTTCACCATGGCTTTGGTGTGATCAACCGCCAGCCATTACTCAATCATATTCATACATCTGTTCTTTGCGCCACACCTTGTCCATTGCACGCGCGACTTTGGTCTTGCTGCTGAGCCAGCTGAGCCTGAAAACTCAAAGTTGGCCGTCACTCAACTCACTAAATATTGTTACAAGCGGCACATTGGCGCCTGGAGGGAAAACATTGCTCGAGATTGCATAATATAGAGGTCCGATATAGGGAAGAAACGACAAATCGCGATGTGGCGAGGTGTGGAAATAACATGAATAAAAAAGAATAAAACAAGACGCTCAAAAAACACCAGGGCGGCAGCAGCAGTGGCGAATGCCTTTTCACAGGGCAATAGCTCCTCTCCGATTCTCGCGAATGTGTAGCAGGCCCTGGATGCCGCAGAAGATGAAGAAGCCCTAAGAGACGAGAGTCGTGTTAGCCCGTGTTGCAAATGCCGTGTGGTGGCCCGGCCACGCAAAGCCGCCGATGGTCTCCGCAAGCAGCGCGTAGCTCGTGGCATGTTCCTCAGCAGGCCTGGACCCGGACCCGTATGCCCACAACGTACAATGTAAACCCAGACGGCAGTGAAGATGGTGCCGGCAATCTCAGGGCCCATTTCAGGCGCAGGATCTTCGATGCCGCCGGTAAACTCCTCATGGCCAGACTTGAACAGGAAGCCAAGCGCGGTCAGAATCAAGATGGCGAAGACAGAAATGACAGTGCTGCGCAGAGTGACAGAAGGGGAAGAATGGTTAGCATACTGATGCTATCAGACATTGCGACTGGCAGATTGAGCGGTTTTCTGGTCTTGGTGATATTTTGCAGACGCCCCCCCTCCCCAGAGTTTGCTGAGAGGCGCCCATTGCCGCCATACGGCCACCAAGACCAGAACATAACCGCACCAAGCTAGCCAGACAGGCAAGAGGATGCAATAGGGACTGCGAGACTCACCATTGCCATGCCGACCCGGCGCTCACAACAGGCTTCATTTTGGCAGAGTCTTGACGTGTCTCGGAATCTCGCAGCCGGGCGCAACGATAAATATACAAGAGGTTGAAAGGAACTGGCGATATTCGTAGTGGTTCGTGGCAGTGGCGGATGACGCAGCAGGACGCTCGGCTGTAGCAGACTAGAGAATCGCGGTATGGAGAGACATGAACTTAGGAAGCGCGATCAAGACGAGGCTGTGTAGATGCAATGAGCTGTGACGTTTAGGCTGCAGAGCCGCCCCCAAAACGCTAAAACGCAACCCCTCATCCAGTGCATCGCTTGCTTTGTTCTCGAGTCTTTGACACCTCATAAACAAGGCATGCAAGAGCCGGTGTGGCGCAGCATTCCGAGGTCTGCACTTTGAGAGGGTTACAGTGTGGCTGTGGCAAGCATGTAACCCTAATGAATCTTTTGTGACATCAGTAATCAGAGTCAGTGATTCTGGAGGAGACATGGTTCTGATGATTTGTAGCAAAAGAATTCCGCCCCCCCCCCCCAAGTTATTGAAAGCCCTACATCTATATAGTAGGATTCAATCCAGCCCAAGCATGTAGGTACTACAGAGACACACATACGTCAGCGAATCCTGGCTCCGCAAAGCCACGATAGTTAGCGCAGCACGAGATTGTTAAACGAGAAGGACATCGTATCGATAAAGCCCGAAGAAGGCCCAGGGCAGACACAAGCAGTAGCAGAGGAAGAGACGGAGCTGGAGAAGAAGGAGGAGGAGGAGGGGGAGGAATGCAACGCACAGCCATAGCTTATGGAACAATGAACATGATTATAGGCACAGTATAGTCTAGCAAGCACCAGGAAAGATAAGAGAGACAAACGGAGAGAAAGGGAGAGAGAAAGAGAGAGAGACCGAGAGAAACCAAGACAGGCACAAGAGCCAGCAAAACAAAGCTACGGAAAAAAAAGCTACAGACAAAAAAATGGATAAAAAAGAGCGGGAAAAACCGAGCATGGATCAGATCACACAGGGAACAAAACAAGTAGCCCGGCGGGGGGGAGGGGGGAGACAGACAAACGCACATACGTAATCCGTATGCCGTAATGCGCATGCGAATGTTGCAAGCACGATATGGTGCTACTGCAGTGCATGCAGTGCGTGTGTACATACGTTTACACTGCCGCTATGGTGTACTCAGAGGTACCTGCTTATGAGACAGGAAGAAAGACAACGCAAGAGGAAAAGAAAATGAAGCTTGGCAGTGATATGGAGAAGATGGAGTGAAGGAGGGGAGAGACTGCAAGAGTGATATGGACAGTAATGGCTGGTGAGAGACTGACCAGACTTGGCGAGAGACTGACCAGACTTGGTGAGAGACTGACAAAAACGATATACCAGCCGGAAAAAAGGCCTCCTCCCAAAAAAGACACAGAAAAAAAAAGAAATAATGCCAAATTTCGCGGGCAAAAGAACGCAACACACAGACCAGCAATAGCAGCAGCAATAGCGGCAGCAATAGCAGCAACATCGGGCAAAGCTCAAAAGGCAGGCGCGAACATCCTTCCATCCCATGATAGGATAAAAATAGAATCGCTCTTTTTGGCTGTTGCCCTGCGAAGAAAAAAGATACATTAGTACATCATGTTATCATCAACAACAACAGCCGCAACAAACTTCAGACTTGACACAGGTTCCACGCCACCCCAGACTTGATTCCTTCAGGCTGCAGAGAGAGAGAGAGAGAGAGAGAGAGAGAGAGAGAGAGAGAGAGAGAGAGAAAGATAAAGACTTCACATGGCCTTGCCGCAGCCGAGAAAAAAATGGCGGCACAACGGCTTGATTGGGCTGGCCAGACCTTGTCTGACGCTGGTTTACATGCATGTACACATGCACCGGGTGAGATACACTTCCAACACAGCCCATTGCATTACGTCGCTGAGGGACAAGCAAACTGTTCTCCACCGGGGCAACACCAGATGAACCGGCAAACAGAGAGCAAGAGAGCACGAGAGCATAGAACCCTTCATAAAGCCGGCAGGCAGCATAAGGCATGGACGGACGGAGAGGCATGGACAGCATAGCATACACTGACATAGAACACAGACGCTACCAAGACTCAGACACGGGCCCCTGTCACGGACACTGATAAACCTCTACCACCTGGTTGTTCTCTCTCTTCTTGCGTTCTCTCACACTCTCTCTTTCCCTCCCCCACTAGCAGTACCAAAGACAGAAAAAAAAGCTCAGGCCAGCCGATATCATCTCGTCGTCCGGACCGTCTCTGCCTTTGTTCTTCCCCAGGTTCTTGACTGTGCGTTTTTTTTTTGTTTTCTTTTTGCCTGTTTAATTCCCTGGTCTGTCGTGTTTCTCTGCCTTTGCTTCTGCCCTTGCTCCCTCCTCCTCGCTAAGCGGAACAAACAAGACGAGAAGAAGAAGAAGAAGAAGAAGAAAAAGAAGAAGAAGAAGAAGGAAGACAGGATCAAGGAAGACAGGAGGAAGACAAGAGAAAAAAGTCGTATACATAGCAAGGATCGCATCTTGTTCCTCTTTGATCTTTTCTTGTTTTCCCACCCGTCTCATCTGTATTTTATTCTTATTTTTATTTTTATTCTTATTTTTGTTTCCTTCTCACAATTCTTTTTTTTTGTTTCTTCATTTCTTCCTGGTTGTTCTCATATTTGGTCTCTCGTCAAGCGTTGTTTGTGTTGATTTCTTTTTCTTTGTTTCTGCTTGCCTCTTGTGCTATACCGGACCTCCCATATCTGCCTCTCTTCTCATATCATCTCCTCTGCTCCCCTCTCCTCCTCTCTCATACCCCCCCTCCCCCAATCTCTTCCAATCGCCCACCATGCCGTCGCTGTATACTATCCTCGTTGCTTCAAGTCTTGCACTTGCCCATACAGTATGCACACCCCGTCGTTCCTTTGCCTGCTCGGCTGGCATGGCGTACCTAAGACTGACCAGACCCTCGTATAGCACCACCACCAAGTTCTCCTCCCCCAGACACCGTTGTCTCGCGCCAATGTTCTGGAAGTCAGCACAGCAGTCTACAGAGACTCGTCCACACACACCACTGCGTCGAATGCGACAGACGCCTTCGCTGCCTGGGCCCAATCAGACTCCACCGCGCTACTGTTGCTCGTAATGGGCTCTCCTAGCCTTCACTTACCAGCAGCCCCCCCCCTCTGTAAGTTCTCGGCTAGCCACTAGACAGACACATGCATAGCATATCCCTAGACACACGCACCGCTCATACACGCCAACTAACACACCCACGCAGCATATCCTCTCTGCTCCAACACCGTGATTCCCTCACGGCACTGCGCCAGCACCGCCTCATCTCTCTACGCTTACACAATCTCACCACCTAATGCGCCCACAGACCTCTACGACTCCAACACCCACCACTGCTCCGGCGCCACCACCCCAGCGCCACCAACCCAACGCCCCGAAACATGCCCCGGCGCACCTAATCTTTTCGTGCTCGCCAGCTCCAGCTCCAGCTCCAGCTCTAACACCGACCCCCCTGTCCACCACGCGCCGCCGCTCCCCCCATCCTACCGCGCGCCGCAGCGCAACAGCCCCGTCGCCCACTCGAACAACAGCGCCCCGAGCGCCGCCTGCGACAAGGCAACTGGCCACGGCCAAGCGCCGACGAAGAACGATGCCGAGAGCAGAGAAGAACCTGCCTCGCCTTCTTCTTCCTCTTCGCCTCCTCCTTCTCCTCCTCCGCCGCCGTCGGCACATGGGAAGACTGTTCTTCCGAGCCACCGGTCTTCGAAATCTCCAACCGGGGAGAACCTGGCCGGCGCCGGAACAGCAGCGTCCTCAGTGTCACTCATCATCGCACTGACGGCGTTGATATGTACATTTTAAAAAGACACATGCCTTCTCATTCCCTTATTCTCTTTCTCATCTTCTTCTCTTTTTCCTTCTTCATTTGTCTTCGTTTACTTCTTCTTCACTTTATGACACAGGGACCTGCTAAAATCGGACTAATCCGGGGGGGGGGGGAGCACTTGCACTCATTTACCGGCGTTTGGCTGCTTCTTGGTATATATTCGCTTTGCTTTAACGGCCATTTGGCTTAATACATATTCACACATTCCACCTGAAGAACTACTGCATGACGTCTAGTGATGCTGACTCGATATCGACTGATTGCCCTATCGCACAAATGTATGCATGCATGCATGCATGCACATATATATATATATAAAGTCTGTATAGACTAGCAAAAAGAACGAAGCCTTCCCAGCACAAGATTCCAAAACACATACCTATTTATTGCCTCCCTCCTCCTTTGTCTGCGACAAGGCCCCCGATGGTAACTTGCCGCCCCTGACTCCAGCACCTGTACGTCCACTTCCAGTCCCAGTCCCAGTCCCAGTCCCAGCTCCAGCCTTTGCCGCCGCCGAGTCCGGCTTAACAACGCGACCAGTCTCGTCTCTCTCGCGGCGCTTCCACCCTGTCGACAGCGCATGGCCCATATCGAAGCGCGGGAGCGGGTGGGCCTCGGTGTTGAAGACAATGTCTGTCAGCGGCATAAAGTCGCTGGGCGAAAACAGCAAGTAAAAGTACTTGAGCGTCTCGGCCATCCAGAAACTCTCCATGTTGTCGCGGGGCTGTGGCGGGATGTGGTCGGCATTGTTCAGGCTGGTGAACCCGCCCTGGTTAGCCACCGTCGTGTGATTGGTGAAGGCGCAGAACATTTCCCAGCCCCAGTGCCGGTACTTGGGCTCGCCCGTCAGGCGCCACATGTAGAACAGACTCTCAATCGTCTCAGGCCGCTGGAGATTGTGCCGGTCGGCCGCGTGCACGTCATAGTCTGAGCGCCACGATGCATTGGGGTCTTTGTCAAGGAACACCGAGTCCGGTACTATCTTGTGGTCTGGGTCGTATGTCGGCGGGTTCTTGACGTCTACGTTGAAGTAGGTGATTTCGGCTGCCAGTCCTGTGGCCATGACCTGGTACATGCCCCAGCACGTCTGTGTCAGCTCACGGGCCAGCTTCATGTTCTCGTCATGCTCCTTGGTCCACCAGCTCTGATCACGCGCGCGGTACTCTGGGATTCCGCCCGTGGTGGCCAGCGCAATGGTTCCAGGCAGGAAACACACTAGATGGTCCATTTTGGGGCTTATCAAGGCCCGGATTCCGTTGGGCTTCTCAGCCAGTACAGTAAAGCCAGTAGGCTTAGAGTACGTGATCAGGTTCTTCTTGATGCCGGCCAGAGTCTCATCCCACATGTCCTTGTAAACCATCTCCTTGGTGTTGGTTTGTAGGAACTGCTTGATAAGATACTCGTAGTATGAGTCGCCTCTGCTTCCCAGGCGAATATTACTGCCGCGAAATTTGCCGGTCGTGGCGTATATGAAAATCGGCACCAGGCCATCCTCGGCGCCGTTGCCATCAATGACTTCCATGATATGCTCGGCCTTTTCCCAAAACGTGGTGTTGCCTGTCAAGTACGACAGGTACTTCATCTCCAGCTGCAGCGTGCTAACCTCCGCGGTAGACGACGCACCGCCATCAACGTGAGACTCAATGCCCTGGCGCGTGTGCAGATTGACACTTGCGTAGGGCAGCCCGGACTCGGAGTTGTAGGCACCGAGGAGACGATCGGCAAGATCGCGCGCCTTGGTAAGGTACAGTTGAGAATCCTTGTTCTCGACAGGCGCCAGGTCGGGAAACTGTGTCGACAGGTAATGCGCCGACAGCAGGCCGCCTAGCATTCGGATTGTGGTTTCAAAGACATTGACGTCCTGGTCTTGTTCCCAGGTCAGGGAGTTTTGCAGCCATTCACGCGCCTTGTCGAGGCGGGAGGAGAGACCCATCAGTATCATAGTGTCGATGGCGTCAATGATGATCCAGCCCAGGCCCTTGGGGGCCATGTTCTTGGCTGTTTTGGAAATGGGATGGTACTCGTCGTAGCCTGTAGCGCACAGCACCAGTTAAGTTAGCCTTGATGAATCAACTAGACCGGCAAACTAGCTCAAGCTGTAGTTTGTAGGAAATCTAGTGGTGTGGCAGTAGCAGAAGCGCATAACTCACCCCATCCGTTCTGCGCATAAGAGTCCCAGCTCAGCTCAAACGCCTTGACGACCTCGCTGCGGCGCTTGTTCCAGTTGACTCGCTCAGTCGACGCCGTGATGCTATCGTAGCTCCAGACGCTTTTCTTGGAGCGCGTGAAGGCTCCGTTGAAGTACATGATGACCAGCAACACGGCGCCGACCAGCACCAGAGCCCGGCGGCTCTTCCAGCTGCGCAGGCGCCGCGACAGCGTGTGCGTGTACGGCTTGTCCTTGTACATGGGGAGCTGGTTGCTACCGTTATTCTTGTCGAGAAAGTCCTCGACCTTGTGCTGCACGTCGTTGAGGATGCCGCCAGTGTTGATGATACCTCGAGCCCGTGGTGTCGCCATGCCGAGTGCGGATAGAATATGAGCGTGGTATATATATGTGTATAGATGATGAATGGTTAAGCTAGTGGACAGATTAGTCGATAGCTGCTGAATAAGACAGATGGATGTATCAATCGCCAGCTGTGCAGCTAGAGTTCAATGTGCGCGGCAAGCTTGCTTCCAGTTGATGCATTGATTGTCAGGCGCCATGTAGAAACATAAGCAGTCGGATCGAGTCGGGGGCTTTTGATGCCAATGGCGATGTGCGTGTGCGTGTGCGTGTGTGTATCAAGTTCGTGATTGTTGTCGGTTGTTGTGCCTTCTAGCCACAGTCAACCAAGTCGAGAAAGTAAAGCCGGGACGTGGATACAATCCAAAGAAACACCAGAACCAAGCACAGCGTCCAGAGTGCTGAATCCCATCAACATGCATCCATCGATGGTACTGGGCTGGGCTGGGCTGGGATAGAACAAAATTGCCAATGCCAGCCTGTCTTGATCCTTGGGGTCTCGATTTAACGGCCCTGAAACCCGGGCTGGGGCTTGGGCTTGGACTTGGCTCAGTGGCCTAGTGGGGCTGGGTTGAGCCACTTCTTAGGGTCTACTAGGTATGAATTCAGGGGCGGCCCTTCTATAAGCTGTAAAGCACGCTACTGTGAGTTAGCTGATATCTCCAACTAACAGATCTCTTGCAATCAGTTTAACATCTTGTCGTCAATAAGAAAAACAGTACTTGAAGTAATATAAACTCTAGCCCCCTCCCAAAAAAAATCAAATGAGACCCAAAAAATGGCGAAAAACATGGTCGTGATCTTCATAAAATCGTAGTCATCAGGAAAGCTTCCCACCCCCGCCCCCTAGCTCTACCCTCATATCCTATGCTATACATCCACCCACAAACACTCACCGCACTGTGTCGTCGAGCCCGCCAACTCACATGCCCTGGTAAAACTGAGCATTGCCATTCTGTATGTGCGCATTCTGGCCATATTGGCCAGTCAGCATGCTGCTGGTATCAACTCCAAATCGCATCTGTTCTTGAGTGTTAAAATCCAGGCTGCCTGGCGACACATGCAGTCCAAGTGAGTTGGATAGATCGCCAAACTGCTCCATGCTATGCTGCTGCTGCTGCTGCTGCGGCGGCGGCGGCGGCATGGCAAAGCTCTGCCGAGTAAAGCCCGTGTTGAACACCGAAGGTGGGGGAGACACAACAGTTCCCCCCATACTGTGTATGACGGGCTGCGCCGGCGACGACTGATTTTGGGGCGTCACTTGCCCACCCATGAGAAATGCTCCGTTGGGTGGGCTGATGCTTCCCATGGCTAGAGAACCAGGACTAGAGTCCGTCATCAGCAGCGTCGCGAATTCGTTTTGCGGGAGCGGAGATGTTTGTGGGAAGACGAACCCGGCCTGAGTTGTGGCAGGGAATTGGACTGAGCTGACGATAGGGACGTAGTTGAATTGCTGCATGTGCATCTGGCTTTGTTGCTGTTGTTGCTGGTGAATGAACTGCTGCTGCTGCTGCTGCTGAGAAACAATTCCGGCATGAGCCCGATGATCCAGCTCTTCCAGTGTACTCGCAATATCCTCGGTGCTTAAAGGCGAAGGAAAATGGTGAGGCAGAAGATCATGAACGGGGCTAATGACGGTATCCCCATCCAGGTCCTTCTTCATAGCAAGGTGAATGACGGGCAGGCTAATATGTTCCATATGCTTCGCCAGGTGCACCGTCAGCTTCTTCCACGACGGGAAAGTCTTGTTGCAGAAGCGGCAGGCCTCTGATTCAGGCAGCTTCGTGGTTTCAAAGTGGCAGGCTTCGACGCATCGGGTGGTTTCGTCGGTAGCACCATAAAGCTTGACCTGGGCCTTGGTCTTGTGCTCGGGATCGCGGAACTTGTGTTCGCGAACCAAGTGTTGGAGAAAGTTGTCACGGCGGTAGCACGTGTGAGTGCAGTCGAGCACATTGCAGGTCCACCATTCCAGGTGACGATGGCCCTCGTTCTCATGACGAACCCAATCGGCCTTGCGCTTGAACATTTTCGGTTCTTTGCATTCTTTCCACGTACACGTGAAAGGGAGAATATCCTCTTGGACATGTTTTGTCCAGTCTGACGGCTTGATGAACGACTTCTTCTGGAAGCAGAGCTGACACTCAAAGGAAGCTGGTAGAGTGTTTGTCACAGGCATGGGGATGCCCGGAGGAAAACTCTGCGGAGTGACCACGACAGTGTTAACGGACATGTCATCATGAGCACCGGCGTTGTCGCTAGTTTTTCGGGGCTTGCTTTTGTTGTTGACTAGTGTCACAACGCCGCCTTGGTTGGCACAGCTCTCCTTGTTAGCACAGGTGGCCCCAGCCTGTATGTGCTTGATGCGGTTGCTCAGGAGCATCTTGTACCGTTGCTCTTGTTGAAGGGAAATGCGACCAATGAGGAACTCGTTGTCAGGAAGGATATCGGGGTTTAGCTTTTTGAACTGTTCGCAGAATCCGCTGACGTTGGGCACGATGCTTGCCGAGTCTCCTACGAGGCCGTTCATTTCTTCATCGTCGCCGTCATCATCATCAGAAGAGTCATCATAGCCAGGGTTGGCTACAGGCATGGCTGAAGCCGAGCCCTGGGTTTGGGTAGGAATGAAAAGCTTAGTTGGCGATAGTGGTGTTTGCGTACCCAGTGTTGCGACGGGCGGACCTCCACTCTTGCGCAAAAGACTAACCAGTCCCCCCGAAGACGAGGCTGAAGAGCGGCCAACATCGGACTTGCTACGGCCGCGGCGCTTCAGAGACTGCCTAAAGCCAGGAAAGGAGGTCTTGGGTGAGGTGATGGGAGGACTGCTGATGGATCCATGGCTTGCGTGAGTTGACCCGATGGCAGCAGCGCTACCACCGACATTTGCGACCAAGGTGCTGATACTAGGAGAGGCCTTTTTTTGGCTCGTGGTACGGGTCACGCTCAGCGAGCTACGGGACCACACATCGCCTTCGGTGGGCGTGCCGGAGCCAGAGCCGGAGCCTTCATCATCGTCAGGGCGAAGAGGCCGTTTTGAATTTCCCCCAGTACTGGGATTCCGCATCATGCTCGTAAAGTTCTGCAGGCCCTGGAGGACAGAGTTGACACTTTTGGTGCGCTTATGAAGGGAGAGCCTTTTGAACAAGCTTCCATCGAGAATCTCGTCATGTTCCGCGTCGATGGGATCAGAGAAACTTTGGGGTTGGTGGGTAGTTCCAATAGTGGCTGCAAACGAGAGAACCGAGTCATTATCCCACATTAACTGTTTGCGATAGAGAGCTATGGCATGGTTTGAAGTCTGGGGCGCAGAGCGGTTCTTGTCGTCGATGGCGTGGAACTTTGGCCCATCTTCCCATGCCGGGCGGTCGCGGATGATCTTGATGTCGGTAGGGTCGAGTTGGCTGCTTTGAGGGTCGATATAAGTCTGACCAGAGATTATTTTGTTCTCGGTCTTATCGCCCAGTGGAATTGCGGCATTGAACCGGTCGGCTTCCTCTTGATCGACGGCCACAGACGCATCTGGTTCTTCGGGAGAGATGTCGGTGGGGATATCTTGCTCAAGCCACTGACTAACACTTTGATTGCGCTCATGGACTTGACGCTTCTTTTCTAGCTGGTTTACGGACTCGGTTGGCTCGCTGGTTCTCTCGGAGGGTGCAACGCCACTGCGACTTGGAGGACTGTGTGGGAATTTCCATTGCGCCTGGAGAGAGCCCTGGGCCTGAGAGGGTGGGTTGTAGATGACACTCACGTCATCCTGACAGGTTGCGACATCGCTAGCAAAGCTGCGGGCGGGGCTACAATCGCGATTGCGAGAGATGATCTGGGGATCGTTGCTTGGGACGGAGACACCGTTGTCGTGGTCCCAGATTTTAACAGTGACGCGGAGGCTCTGTGGGGCAAGTAGGGCTGGTGACTGTCGAACGTGGGCCGGAGCCATATCCTCGCTTGACCTGGCGCTTCCAGTTTGGGGGGTCAGATGCACCTGCGCCTGCAGCTGGGAGGGGGTATAATGGGAGTTGGTGGCTGCACGGGCCGGTGGCAGCGCCGTGCTCACAACTGGCGATCGTCCTCGGGAGGCGTCATGTGATGTGTTGGATAGATCAGGCATCGGGGTGGGCGGAAACATGTCCTCAGCGAGAGAGGCGGCGGACGGGGGCTGGCTGTTTCCGAAGAGCGGGAAATTGTGTCCAGGATGATCAAAGTCGATGACGAGATTGGTGAGATCGCCCAGACTGTCACCAACCACGTCAGCCATGCTGGGCTGGTAGATGCTGTCGCAAGAGGGCGAGTCGGTTGGCACTTGGTCGTTTGAGCCTGGAGTTGCGAGGGCGGGGTTGTGGTTTGGCGAGAGGAGTTTGGGATCAATGTAGTTACCGGTAGGGGGGATGTTTTTAGTGGCCTGGGGCATGGTGAATTGCATAAACGGTTGATCAGTATCAAGGTTAGTGGAAGCCATGATGCGATGATGTCAGACCAGTGCCACGACTAAGAAGGGAGAGGAGGGGACAAGAGGATATAAAGAAGATGGTCTAGAAGAAAAGAGATCAAGATAAGACGATTAGTGAGCAGTTAATTAGCAGGCCAGTGCAGGCTAGGTGCGAGGCGGCGGGTGAAAAGGAAGCATCGCGGGCATGCAAAGTTGATGTGACAGGCGCCAAAGGATGGGCCAGAAAATGCGAGCGGAGATCTTACTGGGTGAGGAGACTGGTGAGAGTGCAGAGGCTCTTCGGAGCCCAGAAGCAAAGCAGAGCAAAAACGCCGACGGCTGTAGTGTGTATGCGACTCTTAATCCAGAGGGGAGTAGTGATAATGGTGCCGGGAGGGTTGTTAGGTGTTGGGAGTGGATATGGGCGCGGATGAGGGCGCGGAAGCCGGCAGGAATAGACACGGGCACAGACACGGGCATAGACAACACAGACACAGACACAGGCGGATGGCGAGTGTCGAGTGTCGAGAGTGCAACTAACTACAGCGCACTATTGCAGCTGAGGGCAGCAGCGGCACGTGGAAAGCTACGGCGGCTCAGATGGATAACGCGTAGATGATGTGGGATGGACAATGCACTGGGTAATATATGGAAGCGGTAGGGCCAAGCGGGTTATGCGAGGTGCGAGGTGCGGGATGCAATGTGCAAAGATCAGAGGACGGAGGGCAGAGGCTAGAGAAACAGAGGCAGAGAAAGGCTAGCGACGATGATAATGAGGACGACGGTGATGTTGCAGACGAGACAACAGAGGCCCAGACAAGAAAGATGATGAGCGACCAGGCAGGTATAAAAATAATGCAAAGTAAAGATGCAGAAAAGAGGATGTCCCAGGCTTGCAATGATGGTGGGGAGGGTCCTCAATTAAATCAAACATTGGCAAGGAAAGAGAGGAGGAGGAGGGGCTGGTGGACTGGTGGGCAGACTTGTGGGTGTAGTGTAGGCTGGCTGGCTGGCTGGCTGGCTGGCAGGTAGGTTCTGGTCTGCTGTACTGTGCTGAGATGTACACTTCAGCAGGTTTCAGTGGGTTTCAGTGGACTTCAGCAGGCTTGGGTTTAGGCCTATGTTGTCTGAGATTAGGCTTGGGCTTGAGTGTAGGTTTAGGCTTGGGTTTAGGCAAGTGACTGGCTGGCCTGTGTGCAGTTAGCTGACAGAAGCTTAAAGCCCTATACAGGGCCTGGCATGTTCTCTATATTTCTCACAGCTCGCCACAGTGCTGATTCTGGGTGCAGTCTTGTAATGAGAGCACTGTACTGTACTGCACTGCACATTAAGTTACAGGCGACCCCACTATTGATTTTCCAATTAAAGTGTACGTCTAGGGCCTAGCTGGGCGGGGGAACAGTGGAGACAGAGGAGAAGCACAGGGCCAGGGCGGCCAGGGCCAGGGCGGCCAGGGCCAGGCGGCCAGGGCCAAAGTGGGTGGGAGTGTTGTTCATAGTGGATAATAGCCAGTGTGCTGTACCTAGTACTCACACTAAGAGTGCAGTGCGGTGCTGCAGTACAGTACAGAACAGTACACTCAGGGTATCGATGTGTACCACTGAATAAGTCCCGGCTTCATGCTGCGACATACAAGAAAAAGCCACTAGCGTTCTTAGTGTGGCTGTCTGTCGATCGGCGAATTTTGTAGAAAAGAAAAAGGAATAAAAGAATAAATAATAGTCGATATATAGTCGTCGAGTTTATTGTTCCACACGCACACACACACACACACACACACAAACACGCTCTAAAGCCGCTGTTATCTGTATATACCTACCTATATACAGAATTACACAAATGTACAAGTCCACAAGTCACCAAATCCCATGTTCCAATGGTTTCAACTTGGCTCATATCAGCCACAACCCCGCACTGTAGCCGGGCGCGGCCAGCTGCAAAAGAAGCATAAAATTTACGGCCAAATATTGTCTAGCCGCCAAGGCTGATGACGAGGATCGTCCTTCTTCTCTTGTTCCCTCGGCCTCTTTTTTTCGTTTTTTCCTTTTTCCCTTCTTCTTCTCTTCTATGTACCCGTCGATAACATGGTATGACATGACATGACATGACACGATCGGCAGTCATTTTCTTAGCTGTGGCTAACTGGCTGACTTACCCCTATGCGTGTCTACTGTCCATCTATCTGTATGTGTATCTGAATTTGCGTTTGCATCTGCATCTGCATCTGCAGCTGCATCTTCCTGCTCACCACACACTTGTCAGCTCACGATCGCGCCGCCTCCCTTATCCGCACTGCGCAGTGAGCAGAAGGAAGAGGGACTGATGCAAGGCACAATCCGCGGCCACTATTCATCCATACCCTTCCTGTCCCTCCCCAAGCGGCTGTATATTGAAACGTGAAAGCTCGACATAAGAACACCACCATCGGAATCTCCCTATCTGGATCAAGAACACTCCGCCTCCATGCGGGAAGCATCGCCACAGTCCCAGCAGCCACAGAAGCCCCAAGTCAGCCTCGCCTTCGTTTTTGACCAAGGGTATTCCCAAACTACATGCATGGTTACAGATGTCACAGCCTCTTCCCCTGTACCCTTGTAACATGCACCATGCGGCACTACTGGCTTGTCTAAGCCTGTTATGTTAGCTTGCAGTTTTGCTAGCTTTATGTGCAGTGCTGTGTGATGTGTGCAGTGTGCCGTCTGCTGTGCCTGTGGCTTAGACAGGGTACTACAACGTCGAGGAACATTACAAGTCAACAAGAATAGAATCTGCGGAATCTAGCCCGTGTCTGGTCTGTATCTGGTCTTTACCCGCCCCATCTCGCCTTTATCCGCCCTGTATCTAGCCTGTATGTCGGCTCCACCTTTTCCCTCTAGCCCATCCCACCCCACCCGACCCGGAACCTAGACCTTGACGTGAACGTGCTTTCTTAGCCAACTGAGAATCCCCTTGGCCGTCTTAGCTGTCTTGGCCCGCGTTGCTCTGTGCAATGGATCAATACACTTTTCTTGGGATGGCAGATCCGGATCATCTTCAACAAGAACCCGCCATGATCTTTCGGAAGGACAAGCTCAGGCCAGGTCAGGTCAGGCCAGCTCAACTTAACTCGGCTCAACTCAACTCGGCTCAACTCAACTGAGCTTCATGTCATCGCCAGAAGCTTAAAATGACCACCTTCTTGCAGACAGTATTCCCGCCCATCCCATCCCATCCCATCCCATCCCCACAGCCTGCGGTCTGAAATTGTGACTAACCGGTCGACTAATTACCGACTGCGCTCATGGGCTTGGTATGCTGTGCTCTTTGCTACGCTTTGATCCTTGTTGCGACGTCTCGCTCATCAGCCAACTGCTATGACCATAGCTACACCAGCACAGTGCCGTTTCCTGGTTGTGTCATTTGTGCATAGCCGCACTCCTGACAACACAGGAGAAGCAGCTCAGCCCCTCTGGGCTTCCATCTCCCATGAAGAATAACAAGAACGTGTTTCTGGACCTTGTAGTAGTTTGGCTTTTTTTTCTGTCTTCTCTTCTCTCCTTCTCTCCTTTTCTTTTGTTCTTTTTTCTTTCTTTACTTTTTATTTATTTATTATTTTATTTTTTTGCATCATGCAACGTCAATTATGGCGATGATGTCACACAGAAGCTTAGTACCTCCTCCCCCTCAAGGTCCTCTTGGTCACGTGACTAGACAACACGTGAACCAACATCACAACAAAACTTTTTGCCTTGCCAGGATCGTGATTTCAGTGCAAACATTTCGCTGTTCTTCTTCCAACCTGCAACTAAATCCGATTCTTGATTCCTTCGCGCCGTCAAGCTTCCTCTTGTCCGTGATAGTAAGCGCCGAAGAGCAGCAGTCAAACGAAGCTCGTTTGAAGGCACAACAACGGCAGTCGTTCAACTTTCCTTAACCTCGATTCCACCCTTGTTTCCTCCTGTTTCCTTTCTTTTGCTATGCTCGCTCGAGCTCGAGTGTAAATGGTTTCTTTTTTCTTCTTTTTTTTTCTGTCCCTTTTCCCTTTTTGATGCCCACTTGAGACAACAGAACAACTACAAGCCAAAGTATACGTGATTTTGTTTCTACTCCGACCTGTATTCGTTTGTTCGTTCATATACACATACACATATACATACACATACACACCCATACTCGTAAAGCTTGCTATATATAATGTTCCATGTAAGCCTCCCTGATGACATGCCGACCATCGAACAATCCGCATCTAGAGCCCGTGAGCTTGGGTAATGATGCTGCCGCTCCCACGCCGCAACTAACACTACAACTTCGTCCAGCGGCACCCCGAAGACAACTTCCGGCTGCGCTTGCACCGCGCACGATCTGTAGTGCTCACTGCTGATGAGTACGTCCCGCCTCCCCTATCATGCACTTCCTCCCTCCCTTCTTCTTCTTCTTCTTCTTCTTGTTCTTCTTCGTCCTTGTCCTCCTAATCCTAGCCCCCCTCCAAACAGCACATGCGTAGTCCTCCCTTCCACACTTCAAACCCACGTCAAACGACTCACATCCCTATCCACCAGACTCGTCGAAGTACGCGCTGCCCAACGCACCTTTGAAGGCGCCTACATGCGCACTGCCCTCTCTCAGTTCTCGTTTGCCCTCATCATCCTCAAGGTCTTCACGTCCGAGTTCTACGCCATGGGCGCCCTCTACTCCGTCTACGGTGCCGCCGTAATGCTCGTGGCCATCTACCGCCGCTATGAAGGCAATCGCCAGTTTTTCCGCATGGAGGACGCCGAGGGTATCATGACCAAGAGGTTCCGGACGGCTGGGACATCGGTCGCTTTGCTGAGCACACTTAGCTTGATTGCATACGTTACATTGTTAGTTTTGACGTGGCGTCTTGCACCAACCAAGTAAATGGGCAGGCAAAACGGCCGTCTTAAGACTTATGAAATCCCCAAGAGTCGTCACTTGGCACATTTCTCTCTCTTTTTGCACTTTTACGGCGCGTTTTTAACTTGGGCAGAGCATCAATGTCCATGCATTTTGTTTATGCATTGCTAATGACCATGACTGGAAGCTCATGGGTGCAATGTCCTCGCTTTAATTTCAATCTAGTAGCGCTAGAATTAAGAGACAGGTCATCAACAGAACTGACAAAACACCCCGATAATATATATATATATCTCTTTTCCAAATGACTTCATCGGACCTACATGCAAGGCCAACTAACCACAGAGAAAAAGTTAGTGGTGTTGAAAAGAAGAAGCAAAAGACAAGTGCCAGTATACATATCGTACTGGTTATGATGGATGACAAAGCTCCCACGCTGAAGAACACACCCAGGATCTCGCCTGTGACTTTTGGGTTGAAATCGGGGATAGGCTGCCGAGTGGTAGAAAGAGCACTGTGCCTAATTCCCATAGCGATACATGGCTCTCATTTCATAAAAATGCAGTACTTTATTGCTGAAAGTACATGTCGGTAGGGTTTGGTCCGTGGGGTGTGTTTTCGGAAGCGTTGCCAGTGGTGTTTATCGTCGTTGTACTCGGAGAGTTGTTGTTGTTGTTGTTATTGAAGCCCACCCACTGATCTAATGCCATGCTATCATGTCGAGTTGGATACGGGTACGGTTCTTGCCAAGGCTGTTCGTATACTGGAGAAGATAGAGGAACGCTGCCAATGGATGTCTGGTAGTCCGACATAACTGACGACCTTCTGTCGAAACCGAGACTACCGTCAAAGGAGCTGTACGATGAGCCTCGAGTTGGATTGGTTTGTGTACACCATAAGGCCTCTGCCGTATCAGCAGTAGTTGTGTTGGGCCACGATTCGGTATGCTCCACTCGGTACACCAAAGGCGCTTCGTCGTTAAATCCCGGCCAGGTGTGATTGGGAACAGCGGGGGTTGGCGTCGTGTAGTCGTAAACGGCACTGCCTGGAAGCACTGGGTTGACTGTTAGTTGGTTCCTCACAAAGCAAGGCTTTTTGTAAACAGAAGATGGCAGCGTACTGATCGGCTCTCTATCCACTCCACTTGGAGCCATAGCACTGATTGGGATTCCCGTTGAAGAATATTTCCCTTGTGTAGACTTGGTAGCACTTCCGCGGCCAGATGCCGAGCCTTGACTGGAAGTTCCCTGTTTTCCACGAGAATCAGGCGGCGGTTGATCGACAGGATAGAAAGTACACTCCTTCTTTAAGCGAATGCAGTTGACGCATCTCCCGTTGCCATCGCCGGCCAGAATGCATCTAATCTTGCGCTTTCTGCAATGACCTATGAGTTACACTATTAGCAACACCGATAACTTTGATTGCGAGCAGAAGAGAGGAAAGGGATACATACCACAGGCCACAGACGTCCGGTGGTAGCCAAGTTTGTTTCTCCGCCTTTCGCCGGATTGCTGACCAGTGCCTGAATCAGTAGACTGTAGTGAAGTCATACGTTAGTGAATCGTGCGTGGCGTGTATTTTTCTCGGAATAACTAACATATTGAGGAATGCTAGGCTCTTGAGAAGGCGTATTATACTCATAAGTTGGCTGTGCCATGGCTGGTGCTTTCGCTCCGGCTGAAGGGGGCGTAGGCTGGTATTGATACGCCATAACGGTAGTACTCATTGATGCGGTGGGCAAGGACCTTGAGATTGTCGAAGAACTGGTGTTTGAGTCGAGGTTAGAATATACGAGACTGTGCCTAAACGGAGCGTCAGCCTCTCGACTTGGTCGGGCAGTAGTGTTGTTGGTGGGCATGACGCTGGGTGCTGGCGGCCAGCGATGAGATGTATCCAAGACAAAAGTTTGGTTGAAAAATTGCCAGCTCCCCAAAGTTCACATCTCCAAGCAGGCTAAAAAGGAAACAAGAGACGGCTGCCTCATGGGAGCAGAAGGTATTATGTGACGGTGTAGAAGAACACGCCCCCTCCAAAAGGAAGACAAGAAAGTATGAATAGGGAAGTGAGTTGTGGCTGCACACCAAGAACACGTACAAAGCATGACAAGACGAAAAGAATAGTGCTTAGTCAATGACTTACCAGTGTATAGGGAACTCGAGTGTTGGCAATCCTAGACCAGGCTTGATGGAATTCCAAGAGTTGTTTCACGTCTACCACCGCTGTCTTTCTCCAAGCAAGGAAGAGAATGGGTGCTTGGGTACCTCTGTATTACAGAGGAGAAAGAGAGGACAGGGAAATGGAAGATGGATGAAGGGACAGACAGGACAGTAGTAATCTCAGATATTCCAGTGGCAGACATGCAGGTTCTGGCAGTGATGTGGAAGACGATTTGGTAAAAGTGAATGGAGAAGGGAATAATGAGTGGCATAGATCAAGGTTTATAGATATGGGTTAGAATAAATCAAGTGGTATCAAGGTTCCATGTGATAGATGTAAGATATGAGGGCCAGTGTTTGTGTCTGACACGACCAAGAGAATATGTGAAGATCAACTGGTAACACAATAACACCAGTTATAAGGTAGAAGCAAGCAGTAAAAGATGTGAAAGGGGAGGGAGAAGGGCAAGACACTCGATTATTAAGATATAGTATGGCCTACATGTAGTATCAGAGGGCAGTGGAGGTTAAGAGCGAGCTACTTCACTCGGTGGCGTTTAAAGGTTAAGTAATCATTAAAGATGGGTGACCAAACACCAAACAGGCCTGGTACGGCTCCAAGATGATATGGGTGGTGCTTTAGAAGGCAGGGAGGGGATACATACTCAGATTTGGCAGATTTTCTTTTTTGCCTTTTTTTTATGCGTGAGGGGGGTGCGTGTAGTAGGTGCTCAAGTGCACGCGGAGAGTAAACTGCCAGGGTTGAGGTGTAGAGATGAGGTTGGCGGCGCCTGTTGTCTTGGGAGTAGAAAGGGAGGTGACAAGTTCCAAAATGATTGAATGAGCAAAGGTGGGCGTGGTATAGTGTGGATAGCTAATGGCATACGAGATTATGTTCCAGACTTCTGGCTTAAGTAGTTGAAGTGCCACTCGGAAGAGAGCCCGATGATGCTGACAGTGCTCCTGCGTTCCTAGTTGTATGATGAAGTTGACGAGAAAGAAGACAAGGAGGCCTCATATGTAGACACTATAGCTTGACCCAGAAAAGCCAAACCATGAGCCAAGAATGGCGAAATTCCCATCATACGGATCTGTAGGGTGGCAATTGTGGGTTGACTGGTCTACCACATCACCGGCCCTCAGTTGCCTTGGTGTGCTACCACGCAATCGATAGAAGAGGAGTTCAAATTCGAATTGGCGATGGGAACTCTAAGAAGGGTTGAGAGTAGTAGACGTTGCGGTTCTGCTATTGGTATCACGACTGGGTGACGGGAGCAAGTTGTATGATAAGCTTGGGCAAAATAAGTTTATGGGACAGAAATAGCAGTAGCAGTAGCAGTAGCAGAAGCAGTAGCAGAAGCAGTAGCAGAAAGACTGAGGTTTGTCAATGACGAGCGAGCATGGATGGCCGAAGAGGAGGACGTGGAGGATGAGCCTAAAATCCACGTCCACAGGGCATCAAAAAGGCGGCAGGGGAGAGTGGGACAAGAGAGAAGGCGAGAAAATCAAGAGGCAATATCGGGATGGGAACAAGGGAGATACTTGAACGACAACATGCATAACGCGAGATAGTTAAGAGGCCGACGATGGAAGGTGAAAAATCAGATGGTATGGGATGGGATGCAGCAGAACGTGGAGCTTGGAGCTTGGAGCTTGGAGCTTGCAGCTTGCAGCTTGCAGCTTGGAACATGGAGCATGGGCAGGTGGGGGACGAAGGAGGTGGTGGGTGGTTAATGTCGGCTCATGAGAAAATTGAGATAACGGCATCTCAAAGCTTACAGTTAGGACAGCCCCAGTTAAGCACTTGTAAGACACAAAGAATGCATCATCTGGTGCTGAAGGTTGAAACGCTTCTGCCAACAACAGCGGCCGGACTTTGTTGAAGGCCGAGCAGATTGGGTGAGAGTGAGGAGGGGATGGTCCAGAAGGATCACAATTGGATTGTCTTCCTGGACCTGTATCGCTGCGCCGAATGGGATGCGAGGAGGATTGAGGAGGACGGCTGGCGGAAAGAAAAGAAAAAAAAGAAAGCGACAAGGGGGGGCCCAAGGACAGGCGACGATAAAATGCAGCGGAGGAGGGCGTCAGGAAGAATGGAAGCCGGAAAGAAGAGAAGAAGAGAAGAAGAGAAGAAGAGGGGAAAAGAGGAAGAGGGGAAGATTTTTTTTCACGGGAAAACGGTGGGATAGCAAGAGACAGTTGCCTTTGTTACTCTGGCTGAGCAAATGTCCTGTCTACTTCTGTCTACTTCTATCCACGTAGGCACACCATAGGTACAACATAGGTACATGTATACATATGTATATGCCCACATTTTCATAGGCAGTTAGTTTCCTTGAAGCCCAAACAGAACACAGAGGCTCTCTCCATATATTTTGGCCTGTAGCTTCAGGCTTTCTTCTGTTTCTACTCGCCCCATTGTCAAACAACGACAACCATAGAACGACTTGAAAAAAAAAGCCGGCCAATCAGTGACAGAGATAGGCCCTGGCTCATATTATATTATACTTTTTGTTTATCGGTAAATAAGCGCATAAGCTCTTAGTTTATAAGGAGACTAAGTTACTATTCTCCAACTTCACCGGTTATGTGTTTGGCTCCCTCCATCGCGTCCACCCCACCTACGGTGGGCCTCCCGCTCCTTCGGGCAATAGTTACTCCGACATTTTTCTGGCTTCTTTATTTCTTACTCAACGCCAACAAGAAATGTTGTTCCATGCACGTGGAGGTGAAGGATTGGGCTTGGCTTTTAGTATATGTACATCACACCTCGAGGTCTAGCTTTCTTGACCAAGTTGAGCGGTTCTGCATTCTGCATTTGCATTTACGTATGAATTTAAATATATGTATGTACACATGTATATGGTCTAGTCTAGCTAGTTGTTGGTGTTTCACGGAAGTGGGGTAAAGGCTAGAGGGAGTGTGGGGGGGGGGTGTTTAGACCTCTTTTCTCAGTGAATTTAGTAGGACGTCGATGTAGCTATATAGTAGAAGCTGTGTGGGTGTAGTGCTACAATGGGCTCTCCTGCCTTGACGCTAGAAAATGGCAGGGGTGAGGGGGCTTTGGAGGTCGATGTCACTTTTTTGTTTCTTTTTCGTTTCTATTTTTTTTTTCCTTTTTCCCATGGGTTTTTTTGTTCTGTGTGTCCTTGCTATCATTGCTTCCTTATTGCCTACCTCCTCCTCCTCTATGGCTAGGATCTGTGTCTGCGCGTCCTGACAAGATGATCCTGTCTAGTAGAAGACTACTATCTCGCCCATTGTTCATGTGTCTAGCAGGTGCCTGGAATTGTCTAGGGCCACTATAGTAGGAAAAGCCTAGATGGTAGTACATGTGCACTTGTGTACTTGTATGTGTGTGTGTGTGTGTATATTGTATGTCCATCTGTAAGACTAAGCTGCCTCCTCCTCCTCCTCCTCCTCCTCTCTAGCTCCTCCTCTCTAGCTCCACACCTAATGCCCACTAAGACTGGATTGAGATTGCAAGACAAAACAAAAAGATAATAATGACGCCTGAAAAACAAGTCATGATTTAAGCCCGCCTGGAAAGACAAAGCACATTGACACCCTACTGACACACTCACCCGATCGATAAAGCCGGCCTTGGCCCTGCACAGATCGATACTATTGGGACGTGTTACATTCTCAGAGCATAGGTATACATGTACATGTGCATGCATAGGTAGAAACACATACATGTACTCGCAAACAAATATGCATTATACTACAGCTAGCACTCGATTTCAAGCAGCTTGTGAGGAGGTATTGATAATGTCTTGAGTTCACCTATCTATCGTAGGCTCTAAAATCGCCCTACTGCTGTATCTTTTAGTTCAGGATTCCTTTTTACTTGTCTTACCCTCTACAGTGATGATAGGGAGTAGAGGGAGGGAAGGCCGAAGGCTATGACTATGATACGATCCTGACTCTTTAGTTTACTAATCTCCCTGTTTTAGTCTTGCGTCGTGTCGTTCACCTCTACACTCTATTCAGCCCAGAAACTGACTGACCTCTTGTCGATCCGGACAGATTGTGTCTTATTCGCTTATCCTATCCATGTGCTAGCTACTGGGTCTGCTTTGCACTATATCACACAGCACTACATTACAATTTTTCAGTGCTATTGTGACAGCAGTAGGTGGACAAATAAATTGAAAAAGAAAATTGAAAAAAAAGGAAGAAAAGAAGAAAAGAAGAAAAGAAGAAAAGAAGAAAAGAAGAAAAGAAGAAAAGAATAATAACACAAAGTAGAAGTTGAAGATAATAATGAATAATATAAAAGAACAAAGAAAATACAAGAAAATACAAAAATATAAAAGAATAAAACAGAACCCTAGTGCTTACACACTTGCATATATACCACAGACCCTATCTCTATCAATCCCACTCACAGCCCTTATATTGTAGGAGACAAGAGAGGGATAGTCAAGCAAGGTTGGGGCTCGTTCTTTTGCCATGTTTCTTTTTCCTCATTGTTTTTTCGTGGGCCTTTTTTGTTCGTATTGATTCCCACTGTGGCCTTGTTTTCTGTCATTCTGTTGCCGGCATCCTTCCCAGTGCAATCGAACATTCGGCCGGCTCCTGTTGAGCTGCCAAGCCTAAGAGTGCAGTGGGCAGATTTATAGTGAGCTATGCTGTGCGCACACAGACAGACAGACAGACAGCTGTTGAGCTAGGCTTGTTTACTTAGTCTGTGTACACTGTATCCAAGACGTCCTCACATGTCTTGGAGGCGGAGAATAATAAAGATAGATGAATAAAGATGAATAAATATAATAAAATAAAACACCCCCCAACTTATAATGGATATTTCTAAATGTTTCTAAATACTTCTATATATTCTTACATACTTCTACATGTTTCCAAATATCTCCAAATATTTCCAAATATTTCCAAATAACTCCCACGTAAACACATAAACACCAAAGAATACATCCCCAAAACAAGCATCCGCCTTCTTCTGCCTCACTCTGTGACCGATTCATGCCATCATGGGATGAAAGCAAACTCTAAACAGACCAATCACAAACAGAAACACAGGCTGCTTTCTTTATGTTATTTATCGGGCTTCATCTGCCAGCCGATGGCCGTTGTGCTCTTGGCCTAACTCTCATGCTGTCACGTCTATATCTAGCGGCCGTAAACCGGGCGCTCGGCGTCTTAGCAGCGACAGCGAAACCGATAACGAGACGGCGACAGCGACAGCCACAGAGACAGAGTCACAGCAAAGCTTGGCAGCGCGCGCCACGTCGGAGCCCGGAAGCCCCCTCAACCCTGAGCAGTCCCTTCCGCCTCATAGCCAGATTCAGTATCTAGACCGACGTATTGCTCAGCTGTCGTCCATCCAGCTTCTCATCCAGCTGTCGTCCATTCAACTAACCTCCCTTGATCCAGGTGTGCCCTTGAGACACGGCTTGCAATACCTTAGCTGCATCTATCCTCTGTCCGCCATGTTTTCTTGCCCTTGACTAAGATGTTATATTTGACAGAGACCCAGACACCTATATTGCTAGTTCACCGACAGAATTACATCATCCCCACCCAGTTCAGTCCAGCTCTCCCCTCCCCTTTCCCCCTATGAGTTATTAATTTTCCACTGGCCACCTCCTTTTGGCATCCTTGACCCATCCACATCCACCTCGGCCTGCGAGCCAGTCCGAGACAGACGCATTTACAGCAAAGAAGACATATACATGCACTACAACATACACCAGGCAGGCCGTCGACCAGAGACGAACAGAGTACTTGCAAACACAAACAGCAACGTACCACGTCTATATGCCTAGACACACGTGCTCGAATCTGGTGTACAGTAAAATTATAAGCTTGGGCTTGGCTCTCTAAAGAATGTCTCATGCCTAGCAACGCCACTGCAGCCCAGTACTCCCTTCTTCGGGCTGTGGGAATGCCCAAGACTTCGCAAAGAGTATTCTTGTCCGACGACAATCTTATGCCAAACTACACAAAAATGCGTGTCAGCAAGACAAATCCAATATGGCTCGAGATCTGCTGTGAACAGCTGGTCTGGCTGTTCTACCCCCAGGCTATGGTTGGTTGCGCACAGAACGAGTCTGTGATTTTCACGAGTAACCGGCTGACTCCCCAGGCTTGTCGACAGTGCCCAACGCTATGGCAATGCTACGTGTACATATATATATATATGTATCCACGTATTACCAACATCGCCGCCTCAATATACCCGCGGCTTGACAAGCTTGCACCGCTCAGTATCGGCTCTGGGCGCTTGAGCGAGGTGTGTCTACATGTCACTAAAACCAGCGAAACATGAATGCAACAAGCATTAGTTGGACAAGTAGCCGAATAAAACTCTACGTGGACTCCGATGAAATCGATGGCGAGTCCGGATAACACAAATATTTCTACAAGGGGAAATTGATTAGTCTTGGCACCTCACACCACCCTCTCTATATGCTCTTCTTCAACTGTAGCAGACGGACCAGGCTATAGCAGGCGGATCAGACCAAACAGACTAGGCCACGCGCTCAACTCACTCCTTTGTTCACCGGCTTAGGTCTCATCACAATAAAATCAACCGCAGGGGCTCTATTCACAGCATCACAGATCCCAGTTACAGCCTCCAGCGTACCCTCAAACAAAGTCCAGTGCGGGGTAGCAGTGCTAGGAGAAGCTGAAAGAACCCAGAAAACTTGTTTTGGCGTCTCGTTTTGTTACGTGCTAGGAGAGTCTACGCACGTATATATATACATGCATGCATACATGCATGTATCTCTACGCGGTCCATGCATGTGCATACACACACATGTATATACGTACATCTGATACATGCAACCCTGCTTACGTTACGCCTACAACCATACGTTATCTGCAGCAGCGTCTTGTGATCTTAATGCTCTTCATATAGCCCATATTTGCGCCGCATCGTTCGTGTCCACGGCCCTTGTTGCATGCAAGGAGACGGAGTCCAGGAAGGGTGTGCAAAGTACAAGCCATACATAAGCCAAGCTCAAAGGGCAAAGGGACCTTGGAGCTTGGAACTTGTGCAGATCAAACTGCTGCATGCCTCCAAAACGACAAAGAAGACATAAACCTGCCATATCAAAGCCGACGAGCAAGGCGATGCCCCCGGCCTGTCATTGTCTATTCAAAGCTTGACATCTTCAGGTCTCCCAACACCCAGGCCCAGGATCACCAAAGAACAGGCCGAGTACAAGTTTTGCTTCCTGCACACAGTATGCAAGTACGCATGGATGAAATGCCCGTTTTCGCCTCGCTCAACGCCGACCCATTGCATCGAGGTACACGGCACGGCCCAGTTAACTAGCTTCTTGCACTCCAATCCTTCTCCCTTGCACACTGCCAGACTCCACAGCGTGTCCATCGACCATGAGCATCGCCAGCATGTGTTTCCAGGTTTGCTTCTTCTGTTTCCTGCTCCTTAACTTCTGTCCTCCGCATGCCCAAGGCTGGCCGATTGTAGGGTACGCGTATGTCCGCATAAGTGTTTACACTTATCCAAGGCCATAGTGACCGTCATGCTCAAGCTACCATGTAACCATTGCATGGAGCTTACGAAGCTCACAATGCGTTCAATGCACGTTGTTACGTGCAAAAGAAACAGTACACAAGTTCCTAGTTGTTGACTTGTTGCCACCATGGACGGAAGACAAAGCTGGCTATAGGAGGTACAACGTGTGGTGTAGCACCTGGGGGGTGGCGTGTTATGCATGTCTACTACACTTTACATGCACCTTTCCACACACATTCGCAAGTTGGTTTCTCACTCCCATTGTTGGTTCAGCTCTCGGGGTAGAAGACTCCCACCTCTTAGCGCAAGTCCAAGTCCAACCCAAGTGAAGTCCACCCCTCCCATATAGCAGATTCTACCACCACACCCCCCGACATGAGCCAAAAGCAAAGAGCACATGTAGTGTACATGTTCTTTTCGCTAATAAGATCTTGCTCACCCACTACATGAGCGGTGAACCCAATACAACATCTACGGGGCGTCACATTGCAGACTCCAGATAGTAGAACGAGATTTTATCAAGCTCAAGTGTGGCGCATGGCGTCGACTTCGGCCACATTTTATCAGTGAAAGAAAATGCATAACTCTGTGGGCAGTGCAGTCAGGCTGGCCATTTGTCATGACTCGCTCAAAGCACACCAAAACCTCGACAATCGTCAACGACACACCGAATTCCGTCGTCGTTTACTCACCTCTCGCTATAGGGTTCGCAAGGGTTACACGCATCTCGATGTGGCTCTATCAAGCCCAGACACCCGGCTTGCTCCCACCCCATCAGATCATCGGCACATCGTTGAGCGCTCCAAGACACAAAACCGACATGTATCCCGCCCACATCATCTCTCACATGACTGAAAGAACGCTTGGACCTGGTGTTTATGTGGTGTCATCGAATATGGCGTGCATAATCTAGAAATACGCGGCTGATGGTTACACACAGCATTCAGGGTGGCCGGACGGAAATACCATTGCCGCCTGTCAAAGAGACAGCTCTGGATGCACAGTCATGTTTCGAAATGACGGGCTAGCTGGCGGTTGATCCCAGTATCCTGGTTGATCGGGGAGCCTGTGTGACGTATACCAAAGGCTTCCGTCTCCCACTTTCCGCTTTCCGCTTCCCGCTTCGAGACCCGTCATGTGTGTCGGTGATGTCAGACGCGTTTGATAATTGACAGACAGGCAGGCTGCCCCAGTGTGTGTCCATCTCTATTCTCATAATGTACATAAGTCGCGGCGCATGTACGGAATCGGTATTTGTGCCTGAACATCAACGCAGGTCCACATTGGCCCAGATCGTCTGTCAGGCGAGGTCTTTGGCATTCGGTCGACGTGTTTCCGGTATAACACAGGCGGAACACGAGATTCATAATCTCGTAGAATACCTACACCCATTTAAACGGTAACCCGAGTAGATCCCAGGAGAATGGCGTGACTTTGAGGGGAGTTCCATGCGTGTGAGATGGAGTTTCGGCCTTCGGCTCGGCGTCGCAATATGCGCGACTATCGTAGATGGCCGGCATAAATCAAGACGTATTTACTGGTCCAAACAGCTGTTTAGTCCATATGCCGTGAGCACAGTGCACCTTTGTTCAATCAGTCGGCGAGAATTGGTCTTTGATATCGACAAATTTGCCTTTTTATCGACGTAGTACCCACGGTGCGAACATGATTCCCCACACTGTCTCGCATTTCCGAATTGGACTAGCTCAAGACTGAATTCAAGCTCCAACATCGTGAAAACAGAGGAAACAAACTCGCAAAAAAGGCTCCTAGACGATCCGACGACCAGCTGCAAATCCCCCGCCGAGATTCTGCTCTCACGCCGAACCAATACCGCGCCATTGCCCCTAGTTTCTTCTTTCCATCCCGAGCACCACCATCCCTCAGCCCTGTCTCGTACTTTCTTGAGTCACCAGCCCAATCCTCGCGAGATCGCTTCTCCCCCCCCATTCTACGGCAAGCCTAGTCTCTGTTACCTGCGCCGGACTTTGGGCAACGCACGAGTCAGCGCTCACTCACACACACACACTCTCTCTCGCCCTCCCTCCTCCTACTCGGCTTCTTCTCCCTTTGCTACTACACCCCCCTGCCTGTTTGCTGGCCGTCATGGCGACGCTGGGTAGCTATCTCGACAGTAAGCCCGGCCCAAACACTGAAAATCAGAAGCTTCTTGACCCAACGACCCCCAGCGACTAATACTAACTTGTTGCTTCTGCACCTTCGTAGAAAAAGTCCTCTTGGTCACCGCCGACTCCAGAATTATCGTGGGCACTTTGGTAGCAGCCGACAACAACACGAACTTGGTATGTTCTCCGCCATCTTCACCCCACATTCACATCTACTCATGCACCTGCGCACCTGAACCTGCACCTGCACCGTCATTCATGATCGCTAACTTCCACCCCTCACGTCCCCCCTTGCCCTATCACAGGTCCTCAAAGAAGCCGAAGAACGCTCGATTCGTACACCCGACGACGAAGAACCCTCATCATCCGTTCCGTTAGGCCTGTACCTTGTCCGCGGCGACAATGTCTGTACTGTCGGCCTGGTAGACGAAGAACTCGACAGCAACATCGACTGGACAAAAGTCAAGGGCTCAGAAATTGG
This sequence comes from Thielaviopsis populi, assembly GCA_017591655.1. NCBI lineage: Eukaryota > Fungi > Ascomycota > Sordariomycetes > Microascales > Ceratocystidaceae > Thielaviopsis > Thielaviopsis populi. Next base: position 9,555 of record JADILG010000121.1, on the reverse strand, counting down.
CGGCATCAAGCATCTGTAGCTTAAACCTTCAACAGCCCCATCTGCGGTTGTTGCTTGTTTTTTTTTGCTATAATCGCATGGCGCCACCTCGTACAGCCCAACGTCTAGAGAGCTAGACAGACAATCGAGAGAACAAGAAAAAAAAATGCCCCCAGCCTTACCCACGAGGCTACATATCTGGATCAATATATCATGCGTCTCCCATTGAAATTGCGGAAACGAAGTCTACAAAAGAAGTCCACGGTATGATGTCTTCTCGAAGTTGACAGGAGAAGCGGAGAGGGTATGAGCAAGATGATACTGCGACCAGACCAGCCAAGCTTCGCCCGACGATGCTGTGATCTACAGTTTATGATAAAGGCCACACATGTGTACATCATTTACAAACTTGATACCCAAAACAAATTCATATACAACTACTACAGCATCTACACCGCTTTGTGATTGTGAAACACAGGACTGGTAGAAAAGCGCCAGTATCGCTAAAAGGCCCCCCCTCCTTGCTTCCAGATACTCCAAAAAAAACTACAATGACGTCGTATAATGAAAACAAAACACACAAACGTATGCTACATAATCAACCAGCCTACCAGCCCGTACATTCTATCCGAAAATACGCTCTAGCAGGAACGGCGCAAACTCCATCTCGCCGGGGGAAGCAATGTACCGATTGACTCTGTTGCCACGCACCGCACTCAGCCATCCATTAGTGTCGTTGGGGATCTCCTCAGCGGTAAGGGCCGGAGTGGTGGGAGTGGCCGGAGTCAAAATGACATCTTCCGCGCGCTTCCGGCCGCGTTTGTCAATAATGTGCATGCCACGGCTCCACTGGCCGGTCGTCTCGACACGGATATCTTCGGGCTTGGGGGTGGTCTTCCAAGCAGGGTGGTCGTGGGTGATCATGTACCAGACAGTAAGAGGGTCGTGGAGAGACAACCCGGGGATCTCATCGGGGCCAATGAGAGAGTCGATGTGGTCAAAGGTCTTGGATAGGAAGTGGTTGATCCAAGTAGCCAGCGGGCTGCCAGCTTCAAGCTGGGCCTGGACAACAGCGTCAAAGGTGTTGCGCATCAACAGATGGGACGTGGTGATGTCAAGAGGGAAGAGGGCCAGATTCAGTTTGCGAGACAGAGATTCGGGGTAGGGCGGTAGCTTGGAAAGCTCGCTGGGGAGCGTAGGCATGGTGGAGGCAGGTTTGGCAGAGGTCAGAGCCAGCACGCGTGCAGCAGCGATGGAGTCCGCATAGGTGTTGAACTCGGCAACGGGGGTGATGTTTCCAGGAACGTGCACAGCACCGCCCATGACCACGACTTCCTTGAGCTTCAGGAAAGTCTCGGGGTCTTCGGCAGCGGCCAGCGCGGCGGTGGTCATGGGGCCAATAGTCAGGAGGCTGATGGTGTCGGTCGGGTTCTCGCGCAGGAGGCGCAGAAGCTCCTGGTGGGCAGGCAGTTTGGAAGGGGTAAAGAGGTGGTCACTTTCCGACGCAGCCTCGGCACCTCCATCGAACAGGCTCTTCCAGGTATCTTCGGGGCTGAGATGGGGGTGTTTTTCGTGAACACCGTGCAAGCCGTCGATGCCATCTTTGTCGGTGTAAGTGAATGAGCCTTCGGTCAAGATATGAGCCGGCACAGCGTGTACAGGATGTACTTACGGAAGTAATCTGCCATCAGCGACTCCTCTTCGAGAGGGTGGTCAGGGCCGACTGCCAGGATTGGCTTGCAGGCTTTCAAGCTCTCGTAGCCCTGAGGACGACCGACTGAGTCTCTCCAGGCAAACTCCTTTTCCAGCACATGGAACAAGGCGACAGCATTCTTGAGACAGCTTTAAAGGGAGGGAATGTTAGTATCCGCGGTAGACTCCAAAGCTGGATGGTGGGGGTTTGGGGGGCTTCTCACCTTGACAAGGGGACATTACCATATGTCACAGAGATCATGATAAGCTCAACCTCCTCGGGCTTGGAGGCCAGAGCCAGAAGAAGAGCCAGGATGTCATCAACGCCTGGAGACGAACGAAGGGAAGTATCAGCATAGACTCAAGAGTGAGTAGTATATGGGTGATTCACAGGCGGTCAGCATACCAGGATCAGTGTCGATGACGATCTTATGAGGGGCCATGTTTGACAGAAGGCGACGGTGTAGAAAATCCGGGGATATAAGAAAAAAGGGACAAAATGAGGTCACTGTGTAAGATGGACGGCAGTGAGATTGAAGAGCGAGGCAATATAAGCTCAAGTACAAAGCGGGAGCAGGCGGGTCTTGGATGCTGTATGTATACGCCCAAGGGTAGTCGTGCGGGGCTAGTGGCAGGAGATGCAGCCAGCGTATTGCTTAAAATTCCAGCAGCCCCTACAAATCAAGAAGGCTAGTGTTTAATATTGCGGCGGAGCGTGCGTCGGTGCAGCGGCGAGAGAATATGGCCGAGGAACAAAGGGGAGCAAAGAGGAGCAAGGAGCGCAAGGAAAGCGCCACTCTGCCGTGGTATCGGGCAGCGTGAAGAAAATCCAGGGCCGTTATCTATGTGTATCGCGTGTTTTGATCCAGTAGCGGGCAAGAGCCTTGGTTTCCTGGCCCCATAGCAGGTTCCTTCTATATACAGCCGAGCAAGATTGGTTGAGGGGAAGGCTCTAGTGGTAGTTGCAGTGGAAGAGGTAAATATACAAGAGGCTATCTCCTAGGTACAGGTACAATCCAGGCAGCCAAACTTATTTGCATTGTCACATGTGCGTGTGTGGGCTTGTCCAAGAGCCACAGTGAAGCCATCTCGCTCTCATGTTCTCCCTTAGGCTTTGTGTTGTGCTGTATAAAGCCAGTGTTTACGTCACTGGAAGCAATAGGCTCATACTCTCAATACACCGACTGTCCCACCATTCGTTTCACTGCACGCACCCACTGCACTCTATGCATAGAATCAACTGAGACATTGGCTTTTTGGTGCAGCATTCATTAGATGTGACTTTGCGATGCAGCACAACTTGCTTCCAGAGAACCAAGAAATCTACATGACGATGTTATCATGCTGAATGGTGATTGGTTGTTGAATGGCTAGCGCGGTGATGTGATTAGTCCAATGTCTATCTTCGTTATCGTTATCGTTTGCGTTATCGTTATCACCACTGTTATCTCCACCGGGGCATCAGTCCACAGGGGTTGTTTTGGTGCGCACAAGGTGAAATTCAGCCAATTTTTCTTGACAAGCCTATCGTCTGTGTGAGTGGCGAGTGGCGAGTGGCCAGTCAGTCTTTCTGGACTTGGGCGTTCTTTGTTTGACTGTGTACAGCCCAGAGTTGACGCCGACTTCGTGGCAAAGCTTGGACTCTTTCTTGCTTCCCTCTAATGACGACCGACCGCACCACACGTGACTGGTCCATGCTTTAAAAAAAAAACAGCAATACAATCTGAACGAGGAGATCAAGCCATCCAGATCATTGTGTATCTGTATCCAATCCCTCAGATACAGATGACTGCATTACTTTTTTTTCAAGTCTTCTCACAGCACTCACGGACTTTTACTTGATCGCGAACATGTCCACGTGCAATGTGGCCGACGCATGACAACACTTTTTTTTTTAGCATAGTGTAACATCCCGCTGCACATTCAGGAGAAAAGGATCGCCAGTGCATTTTATATAAGGACGACAGGCAATGGAAGAGGAGTTTGCTGTGCATATGTACACCGGTCTGTAGGCGAGTAAAATGGTACCTACATCAAACCACAGCTTTTGCTGACGACGTCACAGCAGGCCTGCTGTATATTCACAGCGTCTTGTTATAGCTTGAGAATGATAATTGTACATTTCTATATACATATATATATATATATATATATATACTTCCAAGGCCATGTGTCTGTCTGCCTCAACAGGAGACGAAACGAGGCGAGACGAGACGTGGGCTGTTTGCGGAAACTGTCAGCCGCATCCATCACGACGACGACACTGTCTGAAAACCATTATGCGACTAGGGTGTTGCTATATACGCTCACCAAGCCAAGGCCAATATAAGCATAGCCCGTCTAGCGGAAACAGCCACGGCGCGGCGCGGCGCATCGCATATTTTGAACGGAACATACGCCTGGGGGCTTTCGTCTGGAAGATGGCTACGGTATGCGACAGTTAGCCATTTGCAAAATTCACGTTATTGTCCACAGAGGGTCTGGTCTGTCTGCTTAATCGCTTATTGGGTGAGAAATTCCGTGCTTATTGTTATTGTGAGCTTTCGTACGGCCACTATCACGTCCCTTTCCAATTGCAGCATGTAAATAGAAGTGTCAATGGGGCAAAACCGCCTCCTCTCCGACGGGTCACTGGTGTGGTGGGTTCGTGATAATGGCTGTAGCTTGCAGCCCCCTGCAGCCACATTCGGATGTGTGGCGTCAATGTTACTGTACAAAGACACCACCTGGCAGTAAGGCATGCTTTGCCGGAGAGCAAAGTACCAGGACCAGTATGCGCACACGCACGCATGCACGCACACAAGGCACATGGTGCTAATTTAGATAATTTGGCCATTTGCTAGTCCGTGACGGTAACAGCATCGTGAGAACAAGCCAGAAGCTTTCAGAAATGAATGCATCAAATGGCAAGCAACAACACCCGATGCAGAAACGGCAGGCGGCTCTCTGAATAGAATAAAAGGCCACGTCGTTCTCCTGTCTTGCGTCCTTCATTTTGTCGGGGGGTTTTTTAGTCCACCACTGTCTGTTTTAACGTGTTGTTCTGTGTGCGTGCTGCCCTACAAATACCATTCCACCTGCCCTGTCTTGCTTCTCTGTCGTTCGGCCTGGGCACTTCCTTGTCCTGTCTCGCTCTGCCCTGTCGCTTTGTCTGTCACTGGCAATATTTTTTTTTTCGAGAAGCTACGTCGCCTCTTTGAAGAGCCACTTTGCCTGCCTCAGGTAAGCTTCCCCTTCCTGCCGTCCTCTGGGCCAGACCTTTTTTTTCTGTTCTTTTCTTCCTTTCTCCGACTTCTTCTCTTGCTCTCTCTCCTTCTCTTCTTCTCTTCTTCCCTTCTATTTTCTTCTATCCATTCAATTGCCAACAACATCTTGAGACACGGATTCGCATCTCATCACATCGCCTGTGCGTGCGTGCGGCCAATTCCATCTCAACCCGTGTTTTCTTTATTACTCTCTCTCTCTCTCTCTTTCTTTATTTCCCTTGCTTTCTTTCAGTGAGAGTCACAACCACACCACGTTGCTTTCTCCACGTCTTGCCTCTCCCCTTTTTTCCACCTTCATCTTGCTCTTGATCGTGCTTTGATTCATTAAATTGACTTCCCAAAGACACGTCCTCCTATTACTCTTCTCTTCTACATCTCGTCCCGCGTCTCTCGACAAGATTCTCAACTTCTTAAACTGTTGCCGATCTCATCGACTACGCTGTACCGAGCTTCGTCCTGCCTCCCACGAAAATCCATATAAAAAACATTGCGCGATAGCGGCTCTTTTCGCTTCGCTTGGTTTTTTGTCACGCCTGTTTTTGATTTCTCAATTGCTTGTGATTGAGACTTCGGCGCGCTTGTCCCCATCGCCCTTCGTGGCCTCTTCATCTCGACTCCACACTTGATCACGGTTTATACACAATGTCTTCTTACATCAACACTACCACCAGTGGCTATGCCATCATTGGTGTGCTGACTGTTTTGACCTTCTTCCTCATGTCCAAGAAGCAACAGTCTACCGCCACTCCCATGGTCGCTCGTGTTGCTGCTCCCGGACCTACTGCTGGAGTTTCAAAGGCCAAGAAACAGCGCTCCAAGGCCTACTCCACCAAGGCTGCAGCTCCTGTCGAGCCTAGCCCTGAGCCCGCTGTCACCTCTTCCAAGGCCTCTACCGGAACCACCAAGGATGAAATCTCCAACGATGAGTTTGCTCGCCAGATGGCTGGCCTCAAGGAAGGTGCTCCCATTGCCACCAAGGCCAATGCCTCCAAGTCCAAGAAGAAGAAGTCCAAGGCCAAGAAGGCCAAGGCTACTCAGGAGACCGATGTCGATGATGAAATCACCGCCCCGTCCACCAGCACCGGCAGAGACGCCGATGATGACCAGTCGCCCGCCACTTCTCCCGAGGTTAAGCCTACCGATTCTACCGGTGTTGCTGATATGCTCGAAAAGTCTACCGCTGCCCCCAGCGTTCTCCGTCTGACTGATACCCACGCTGCGCCCACCAAGCCTGTCAAGGCTGCCAAGGCCGAGGCCCCCGTTGAGACCAAGAAGCAGCGCCAGAACCGCAAGAAGGCCGAGGCTGCCAAGGCCCTCCGTGCCGAGGCCGAGAAGGAGCGCCAGGTTCAGCTTGAGGCCCAGCGTCGCACTGCCCGTATTGCCGAAGGTCGCCCCGCCAAGGATGGTTCGCAGTTCACTGCTCAGCAGAACGCCTGGACCGAGCCCTCTCCTGCTGTCACCGCTGCTCCTACTGCCATGCTTGACACCCTTGACGCCCCTGCTGTCAAGGCTGAGAAGCCCGCTCCTGCCCCTGTGGCTCTGTCCGAGGAGGAGCTGATCGAGATGGTCAAGGAAGACTCTTCTGAATGGAACACTGTGAACAAGAAGGCCAAGAAGGCCAAGAAGGTCGCTCCTGTTGAGGAGGCCCAGACTGAGGCTGTTGCTGAGACCAAGATCTCTCCTGTTGCCAATTTTTCCTCGGCCCCGGTCTCCAAGCCTATTGCCACTGTCAGCAACCCCGTTGTCCTCAAGTCGTTTGGCTCGTTCACTGCGCTGTCTGCCGACGAGCAGCTGCCTGAGGAGTCTGAGTGGGATGTGTAAAACATCTAATCGGGACATACATCATCTATTCTGGTGACTCTACCTGTCCAATGACAGCAGAGTAGATATCATGAGGTGCTGCAGAGTATGATAGAGTACGACGCTATGCCCAGTAAGTGGTGATAGCCAAAGAGGGGTTGGTTGCCCATTTTCTTTTTTTTTCTTTTTCGTCTGCCCTGTTTTACTTACACACTTGATCTTTTTTGTTATTGTTGATCTTGTTGCTTTTCACCACATGTTTGCGCCTGGGAGTGTGCGAGTGAGTATACTCTCTTTGGGGAGGGGGGCGACTGTGGTATGCATGTGGGTTAATCCCCCTTCCTTGCATCTATTATCATTTTGCGCTTATGGGATTCGTTTGGCCTGGTGGCAGACATCTGTAACCCGCCTTTGTTTTTGTACTTGTTGTATTAGGTTTTTTTTTGAATTGCCCTTTTTCTAGGATTCCTGCTGTAACTTTGATGTGTTCCTGCTTGTGTTTGAAGTTGTGTATGTTTCTTTTCTGTGAGTAGTTGGGGAGAGAGGGTTGTACAAGAACGCAGAAGGATGAGTTCGTGCAGGAGATCGGGATTGCTTGTGGTTTCGGGTCGTGAGATGAAGACGAAGATGGCGTGGTGCAGAAAGGGAAAAGAAAAAAAAGGAAGAAGAGAAAGGGAAAAGAAAAAAAAATAAAAAAATAAATGCAAAGAGACGCCTGGCGAGATGGAGAACAGGACAGCGATTGGAAAACATCAAAAACAAATTAGGAGCCATACCAGAGGCCAAGTCCAAGATCAAAAAAAAAAAAAAAAGAAAAAAAGAAACGAAAGAGGAAAAAAAACATTCAACACCAAGGATTCGCATGTGGTCACCCACCATACTACTGGTTTGGCGCTCTGTGGCTTGACTAGGGGGGAGCAGACGGGACCCCGTATTTTCCACAGGCTATGGTCGAATGTGAAGGACATTGTCATTGTCACAGACTATATCCGACTGCTAGAAGAGAGCGAGAATGGCGTTTTCTGATCAGAATCGGCATCTATCTACCTGTACAGACTGGCCTGTACGGCGCAATGTTAACTTGCCATGAGCCACGACATCACGTAACAGGCTGAGCATACAACTGGCTCCGTGCTACTTTGTTTGTGTCGTGGCGACTCCATACCCTCATCGTCGTCGTCGTCAGTGCGTCCTATCATCATTCCTCCTCAGCTTGACGCTTCATGTCTCAGAAACACATGCGCGGCTTCTCAGCGCAATTTTCATATCCGCACCAGCAGTCTAATACTAGGAGGGAGGGAGCAGCAGACTCTCAACATTCCAGACCACGCCTTGTTAGGATCAGCTCCCAAAGGAAGGGGATCTGAAACAGCTCAAGGGAGTACGTTGAATCATTGAGGAAAGGAACATGAGTTGATCTCATTCCGTGATGAGACGGTGTCCTGTCCTTGCATTGTGGTACTTGAAGCAGCAACAGATCAGAAGGCGAGTAAAGACGAGAGCTGAGAGGTGTGTTGTCACCAGGACTAGGGTTAGGGTTGTTATTGTAAGTGAAGCCAAGTTTATCGTGCAGTTTTGTTTCTGTTTTTATCTACTTGGCTGGGCTCGCCTAAATGGATGAATTCTCCTTTTAGTATGCCCCGCGTTTGGTATTTCAATTGTAGCCCCCTCCCTAAAAAAGACATGTCGAGGAGAGCTGTAACAAGCGTCTACATGTCGATCTGGTTGCCTATCATAAGGCCTGCTGTCCTCATGAGCACATGGATGCACATATGCACATGCGTGGTGTGTGTGTGTGTTTGACAGCGAACATCATGTTGAGTCGTGAACATGATGGACATGACAAGGCCTGGGCTCATGTTATGCAGGAAGAGTTAGTGCGCCAAGTTATGAAACCTAGAAATGTAGAGGAAGTAATGACACTGCGCATTTTGCAAAGTCATATGACGGCACAGAAAAGTCGGCGGTAGTGAAGGCGAGAGGAGGGGGGCCCAAGGGCAGTGCGCACAGTACATGTCACAGATGGCATGCATTGCGGGCTTTAAAGAGGCCACGGCGATGGCCAGTGCAGGGCATCAGGGAGAAGGGCGAGTTCCTTATCCCTCACTGATTTAGATTGCTGGAAGGGGGAGAGAGGAGCCGAGCTGGCCATTGAGTGTGTGTATGTATGTATGTTACATGTCCATACATGTGGACTCTATGCAATGCGTGCAGGTATAAAGACCTCAACCCAGGCACCAGAGGCAACAGAGTGAGAACAAGAGCGTCATTAAAGCCATTGGCATTTCTATTGATAATGATATGGGGGAGGGCTTTATACGAGGTCAAGGCCAAGTTGTTGGATGTGATTTCGCTTTTGTACAAGGGTTATATCTGTCATCTTGACATGAGCATGTTACGTGAATGGATGGGAAGATGTATGGATGTATGAATGTATGGAGATGGCATGTCGTCGAGCCGGGGGACTGCAAACCCGGGCCGGGGAGAAGAAGAAGATAAACGAAGAAGAAGCGCGCAAAAGAATGCGCCTGCGTGTGTGGTTGGACGTAGATCAGTTTCTCTCTCATGACCCTGGTTGGGACGTTTCTTTTTATTTTGTATTTTTGGAGAGGTGGGAAATGGTGAGAAAGAGACGAATGAACAAGGTTGTTGGGCAGAAGAGGAAGAAGAAGAGGAAGAAGAAGAGGAAGAAGAAGAGGAAGAAGAAGAGGAAGAAGAAGAGGAAGAAGAAGAAGAAGAAGAAGAGGAAGAAGAAGAAGAAGAAGAAGAGGAGGAGGAGGAGGAGGAGGAGGAGGAACTTGGAACTAGTAATTCATGA
>JADILG010000120.1:0-42298 GCA_017591655.1 Thielaviopsis populi | reverse complement strand
GAAAAAAAAAAAAAAAAAAAAAAAGAAAAAAAAAAAAAAAGAAAAAAAGAAAAAAAGAAAAAAAGAAAAAAAGAAAAAAAAAGAAAAAAAAAAGTGTGAAGAAACAGCAAGATGCCCCTAGCGCTGCCGAGACAGGAGCTTGAGCGAGTTTCCGATGCAGATTGGTCTATGCAGTTCAGTTTACCTACATGGGAATACTCGCCGCGTTGTAATGCTAGACAACGTCGGCATAAACGTGAAAGCATGACAGAAAAATGGCTCGTATATGCTGGAGGCTCCTTGTGTTGATGTCTCTGGTTTTCCCGTTCCTTTACATCTCTATAGAGACATTCCATCCTGTTTCTTGTTCGCCATATTCCCAATGCTCAGTCGAATACCAGCTTTGAGCATCTGTCTCTATTATCATACAAAACATTGATGCTGTTTGCTGTCATATTTGATTAGGCCAGAGTAGAATAACAGGGGAGGAGAGATGTGGTGGACAGCCTGAGGTGGCTTAATAGGCCCTGGCACGCCCTCGACATACTTACTGTACATGTACACGTACATGCCAGTGATCAGGTTCCGTCAAAATGAGGCAAGACACATGGACGAGCAGATAGCCGAGACGGCCTAACTGACTGCCGCTCTCTACCTGGCAGAATTGGAGATTTAGGAACACTAATAATGACACTTAGCCACCTTGTTCTTTTTCTGACATTTGAATCTGCGAGACAGGCCTACCTGCATACTGTTTGTTGCACCGTTTGAGTTGTACAACGGGTCACACAGACAGCCCCTTTGTCTTAGCCCGCTAGAACGGTGGCTCTTCTGGCAGGTGGGTGATGGAAAGCCTGTTTTCTTCCTGTCCCCCGCCTCCCCAAGGAACGGTCAGATTCGATGGACGGACTACAGTCTGATGCAATGCCAAATACCGGCGTACAACAAAGGCAAACACGAAAGCAAAAGCAAGGGCTGCAGAGATAGCCAAGGCCAGATTGGCTGGCTGTTTGCTCTTCAAGTTGGCAGATGTGATTGATACTATAGATCTAACTGGCACAAGGGAGAACACGAGAGGCACCCGTGTCCTGCTTACACAGAGCTTGCAGTTTCCTTGACGGACGTCACTTGCAGATTTCTGTGTCAGGTTGAAAGGGATAATATTGGAAAAGCTACTTTCGGATGTTTTGATGCGTCGCTATGTTTTAGGGGCACTGGATATGATTCTACGTGCCATCTAGCTGGTACAACACCCTAAAGCTTTCCAGTTCTGCTGCGTGTTTCCAGCTCCAATAAACAAGTTTTGGAGACTTTCTGGCTTGCTTAGCTTTTAATTGCTAGACACGGCTATTTCGTTGAGACCTTGTGTAGTTGATATATATATGCCTAGCCTTGAGATTAAACTCTGCCTTTCTGTTTGTCTGTTTGTTTTGCCGGTTGTTTGTTGTCATGTATATGATATAACTATATGTGCATATACTCTCAGCCATTGGAGTCCACATGTTAGTCCTTCCTGCTCTATTCCAAAGACCCTATGGCTAGGCCTCCTGTTCCTCGAACACCAACACTCAAATCACATCAATTGTCTTGTACAATCTCTTGCCTTTTCTCACAGCCGTCTGCCTATTCTTGTTTGTCAAAGTGAGACCTGCACATGTACTTGCCCATGTCACTTTGTTTGCTGTCCTAAGACTTAGTTCTAGTGCTCATTATACATTGTGTGTAGCACTAAAGTCAACGAATAGTTAATATCGGTAATGACTTGCTTGATAAAGTGGCATGTCCTGAGATAAAGAGACAACAAGCCAGCCGGAATCCGCTCCAAACGGTGAGCAGAATTTGTCAAGATCAAAAGTCTAAAAGTATATCGGCACATGGCGAGAAGTAGACGCATCGTGGCAGCCTTATTAATATCTCTGGGCGCCCACCTATATCGACTGGCTATTCTCACAAGCTCACCGATTGCTTTCAAAGACAAGGCTTTCCGAGTGTCTCCACGTGGCCAGGTCTATTGCTGATTTCCTGTTTCTCCTCATCAGTCAAGCCTTTACTCTCTACCGGTACTCAACATGTCAAGCACTGGCGTTGGCATTGCACCAAGGGCACAGCTTTCATCCTCGTCACAAGATACAGTCATCTTTGACGAAAAGCCCAAAGACCACACGAAACTGGAGCCCCCCGCCGTTACAGTGGTTTCTAGAGAGGAATCCGGCCAGTTTGACCTTCAGCATTGGAATATTCCCCGAGTCAATGTATTCCGCACGGGCTCGGTGATATTCTCTTTCTTTGTCATGGGAATGAGCGACGGCTCAATAGGTGTAAGTTGGTACTAGCCCCATCTTTCTGGCCCTGTCCTTTCCAGTCCCGCCTTCTTCTCATCCATCTTGGCCTTTTTTTATCTTTTTCCTGCCTCCCCTATATTCCTCTTCCTTTCCATTTGTCTCTGCTGTGCGCTCTTCAAAGCCGTCCCCCATCTTGTGTAATCCTGGCTGTTTGTGTAATCTCATTCTTTGCATGTTAGCTAGCTCTCCGTGCCTTGGAACTTCCAGTCTGGTTAACATCGTGTCACAACTTTAGGCTCTGCTTCCTTATGTGAGTGCGACAAGACACCGCGGCTATATAGGTCCGCCTGTTCACAGACTCACGAGCCTGTTTTCTTCATGGCAAACTATCATGCCGTCCCCATCCACGTTGACTCCTTCCACGGCTCGTTGAGTCCATCAGCTGCTAACTCTCTTCTTTTGTATCCCCAGATTGAAAGTCACTATACTCTTTCTTACACCATTGTCTCTGTGCTCTTTCTTACGCCCTGCCTGGGCTATCTTCTAGCTGGGCTCATCAACAACCATGTGCATTATTACTTGGGCCAGTTCGGAATTGCTGCCTTGGGTCCTCTCCTCCATATTTCCGGCTTCCTCATTATGATCTTCCACCCGCCATACCCCGTTCTTCCAGTAGCTGCGTTTTTGGCCGGCCTAGGGAGCGGTCTCCTGGACAGTGCATGGAACGCTTGGGTTGGAAATATGTACTACTCCAACGAGCTTCTAGGGGTTATACACGGTGCATACGGCCTTGGGGGCACCATAGGTCCTCTGATTGCCACAGCTATGGTAGCCAAGGCCAACTATCCGTGGTGGTATTTCTTTTACATGATGCTGGCATTCTCCATCGTCGAGACCCTCTTTAGTTTGTGGGCGTTCTGGGGCCAGACTGGACATGTTCACCGAGAAGGACTCCAGACCTTCAACGATGGCCGCCGTACCACGACGCGTGAGATTTTGCGTCAACCCTACGCCTGGCTATTGTCCATGTTCTTGCTGGGGTATGTTGGGGTAGAAATCAGCCTGGGAGGCTGGATTACTACATTCATGATCAGCGTCCGACATGCCGAGCCCTTTCTAGCTGGAATCACCACTACCCTCTACTGGCTAGGTATCACAGTGGGTCGCTTAACATTGGGCTTTGTCACGAGCCGCATCGGAGAGAAACTAGCCATTACCGTCTATCTCTCCCTCTGTATATCACTCGAGATCATGTACTGGCTGGTCCCCAGTATAGCAGCCTCCATTGTCTTTGTCATACTCATGGGCTTTTTCCTCGGCCCCCTATTCCCTGCGGCCATTGTAGCCACCACAAAGTTGCTCACAAAAGACTACCATGTCGGCACCATTGGAATTGCCTCGGCGGCCGGTGGCTGTGGCGGAGCTTTGCTACCATTTGCTGTTGGTGCACTCGCCCAATCTCGGGGAGTAGCAGTCTTGCAAGTGATTGTACTTGTCATTCTCGTCTTCATTACCTGTGTGTGGATATGCATACCCGGCGGCTTTCATAAGGGCGGGCTTGAGGAGGCCCGCGATAACCACCATATGCCAGGGCGGGAACTCGTTAACCTCTACTACTGGGTGGGAAGCAAGCTTTGTCGAAAACAAGAAAGAACTGCTATATTAGCGCGGTGAGTGAGGTGCGAACAAGGTCATGATAGGTTAACTAAAAAGTGTTTCAAGTTCATTTGCTTTGTTCAATTGTTTTTCCATGCGCTGCTTGTGTGTGTTTATTGTTGCCTTCATCTCGCATCTTGATCTTTATTTTGTACTATCCGACATCCGTCTATATTGAAGCATCGACCGTTCATTTCTGCTTAGACGCTGCCCCGTCTTGTTTCTCTTTGGTCTCAAATGACCCGACAAAAGGCAAAGTAGCCGGCTCTCCATCCGAGATCTTGAACCCGTATTGTCCCGGAGACCAGTAGCTACCCATGGCATAGCATGTAGCACCCCCGCCGATGACAGTGACCTGGCCATCTTTCTCTATGCCGCCACTTCCGATAAAAAGCGGCCTGTGAGGACAATCGCCGGTGAGACTCAAATCGCGGAGGCATGTAACAGTTATAGCGGCGTCTGCGTCTGCGTCCCCATTCTCCTCCTTGCCGACCTTTTTCTCGTCGACCAATAGAATATCAGACGCTGTTGGAATCAGGTGACTGTCCACAATACCCCCAACCACCACCACACCAGTTGCGGTCGGTATCACAAGCGCACCGAACCGAGAAAGGGCAGGGTCGCACATAATCCGAGCAAAAGAAACGGACTTGTTCTCCAGATTCAGGGACCAGCGGTATGTGTCTCCGTCTACAAGACCATTCACTGTAATACCTCCTGCCAAGAACCCATGTGTGTTGGAAAAGGACCCGAGCACAGCTCCGAACCTCGGTAGGGGGATATCTCCAAGGACCTTGCATTGAGACCACCCCTCGTCAGCACCAGTATAAAGGTAGACAGCCTTGGAAATTTCATGCGCTCCGGTCTTGCCGCCAACCAGAAGAGCAAGACCCGAGTCCCCAAGCCTGGTGACTGCATGCCTATAGAGAGCGTTGGGCATAGATGGTCCCTCGCTCCAGACATTCTCTCTTTTATCCAGTATCCAAGTGTCGCTCATGGCTCGTGCTGGTGAAGTACGACCTCCAGCAAGAAGAACACATAATCCAAGGTCTGTTGTCGAAAAACATACCCGGGGGGCGGGGCCCAGCCATTTGGGGTCTGGAACTGGACCTGGCGAGTAAAAGTCAACTGACGGCGAGCGTTTTGTCACGCCCTGGCCAAAGAATGAAGCGACTGCTCCGCCCCGTTCTGTCTCAACGGCCGCTGCACCACCGTGATGTCTGTGGATCTGCGGTCCCACGGCAGGCAAAAAGGCAACATTAATCTCCTGAATGGGAGCTGTTTCGTTGTCGTATATGTTTGGCTTCTTGGTGTCTCCATAGCTAATGGACGCCATATTCGAGGCATGGACAACCGTGTAGTGTGCGCCAAAGACGGCAAATTCTTCCCACTCGTCAAACGGCTCTACATGATCCAGTTGAGCACGATCTTCAGCACTCATGAAGAAGGAGTCGCCCCAGGCCTCCCACAGATTCCATGCCCGTGAGTACAGCCAGCCCAAAGTCTTGAAGCGGGCTTCCTGATGAGATGTTTTCGGGTACCGAGATACAGACTTTAGAGAGGTGTGGAGTTTGTCGAAGTGGGCAAGCATGTTTTGGGCAAAGGGATGCCCAGGGCCATCAGGAAGTATCTGCTCGAGAAGACAAAACTCAGCTTTCAAGTAAAACTGAAGTTAGCAACAAAGGCCTGCGTCCGTATATGATGTGTCTATGAAGTGTATGTGATGAGGAGAAGAGGCAGGGAAGCCAAGGCTATCGGATAGTATCAGGGAGAAAAGGGAACAACGCATTTGAACATCTTACCACTCGGAATAGTCGACGCCCACCGCACCACGTCATCTGCAGACTTGTTATCCATATATGTAATAGACACCTCAGCCACGAACAACACATGGCTGTTTTGCAAGTCTATGACCTCTTTCACCATCTTGGTGACAGCGTCAAGCTCACGCAAGTCACATGCAATCTGACAGTACTTGGGACTCTGTAGAATCACACCAGTCTCTTTTTCTGAGGTTTTGAAATCATTTCCCAGAAGCTCGGCTAGCTCCGGAATCTGTATCACAATTTGCTTCTTCTTTTGCATCATATCAGGATAGTCGATATCAATGAATATGGCAGAGGGACTGAGATGGGAGTACTTTTCATCACACTGCCATGGGAGTACATCGCTTGAAGAGGGGAGAAAATCAAGAAAACCGATGGTTAGCTCAAGTGAGCGCGAGGATAGTAGCCAGAACCCCAAATGATGGTGTCGGGGATAGACGGGTCGGCGGGGCATATGAGGGAACGCCAAAACACCCCTCTACCCTGCTATTCCTTTTACTTCCCGAAATCACAGGCATACCACTTACCTTCCACAGCCCAGATTCACCACCACTTTTCTCTTGTCCCCGCAGTCTCTGCGCAGAAACTCCCGCACGCTGACATCAATAGCCCGCAGCCGGAACCAGTAGCCACGGTTGACCAGCGGGGATCGGCGCTGGAACCGAGGCACAAAGAAACGAAAATAGTGCTTCTCCTGGCTGTAGTACAGCTTCTCGACGCTGCGTTTGGAGCTGATGCTACTACTGTTGGTCTACAAGACGGGTCAGTAACACAGTTGCGAGTTACAAGGAACTCTTCCCTTGGCATGTGGCGCAACTCACACCCATGATCAACTCGTCCAGCAACGCCTTTTTCTTATCCGCAGCGCTGAGCGCCGTCGGATCAGCGTCCGTGCGGACCTTCTTTTGTTTTCCTGGTGGCATGGCGAACCCAATGACGCTGTGAGCGAAGAGTTGATTGATGAGATTGATAAAGTGGAATGGCTCAACGTCACACAGAGAATTTATAGTGAATGCATGTATCGGGGTCCTTGCGGTTGGCCAATCGGGGTATGCACCTAACCCTTAATTATGTATTTTCCCACACGTATTCTTGTATCGAGCTTGTCAATGCTTCTTACCTACTTTAGATCTTCAAGCTTCTTGCTTGTTCTTGACTGCTTGCAACTAACTAACTGCCTTCTTCTTTTCTGCGGCTTTTGGCCATCTCGCTTCTTTGTTCTGCCTTGTATATAAAGCAACTGCAAGCTGCTTCATACTGGCGTCATTCTTCTCATAGTTACGATCTTCTTACTAATCAAGCTGGCCAATGCAGTATAGCCCGCTCTTGTTTTTCCATTTGATTCGAGACTTTCTGTTCAGCATTTCTCCCTCGTCAACCAACTCCCAAGCCCCTCCCGTCTATTCTACCTCAAGCTTGAACCCCAGCCATGGCGTCATCGGCGTCGCAAAGCCTTAATTTTATCACATTTAATCAAGACCACAGTTGTCTCGCTGTTGGTACGTACAGGCGGCGACGCTCCATGAAGCTATATGCGCCATGATATGTTATAATCTTCTTTGCCAGCATCGGCTACCTTCAAGCGTCCCATCCTACTGTCGGGTCTATCTTGAATGTCGTCACTAACTCGGCTCCTCTGTATAGGCACCACCGATGGTTTCCGCATCTACCACACAGAGCCCTTCTCCAAAATCTTTAGTAGCGATGAAGGAAACATTAGTATTATCGGCATGCTGTTCTCGACATCTCTCGTGGCTCTGATCATGTCACCGCGCCACATGATGATTCAAAACACAAAGGTACGAGTCTGTGCCTGCATTCTTGCTCCTGTTTTCTTGTACTAACTCGCTCCTCGCCTTGCAGCGCTCCTCGGTCATCTGTGAACTGACTTTTCCCTCTGCTGTGCTCGCTGTGCGCATGAACCGCAAACGACTGGCTGTTATTCTCGAGAACGAAATCTATGTTTACGACATCTCCAACATGTCCCTTCTCCATACCATGGCTACCTCGCCCAATCCCTCGGCTATTTGTGCGCTTTCTCCGTCTTCCGACAACTGCTTCTTAGCCTACCCTATGCCAAAGCCCCGTAGCGATTCTGCCGACAAACGACCCGCGCATGCGCCGCCTGCGTCGGGATACGTCCCTCCTACTTCAGGCGAGGTTCTGGTCTTTGATGCCCTGACGCTCAAGGCTGTCAATGTTGTCGAGGCGCACCGGTCACCGCTATCGTGCATTGATTTAAACAGCGACGGCACTCTTCTGGCCACCGCTAGTGAAACCGGAACAATCATCCGTATCTTTTCGGTTCCTAGTGGACAAAAGCTGTACCAGTTCCGCCGGGGCACCTATCCTTCCACCATATACAGCATGTCGTTCAACCTCAGCTCCACATTACTCTGTGTTTCTTCCACCAGCGACACGGTGCATATTTTCCGCCTTGCTGGCCCTACTGGCGCCTCCGTTCCCGTTGTGGCCGGCACACCTGCACCCATAGAATCCCCTGAAAACACAAGACCCCATCGCTGGAGTAGGGGACGCGCACAAAGCACAGACAGCAGCTTGGCTGACAGCAGATCCTATTCTACATCCGACCCTGACAACAACAATAGGGCCAACCAGACATCAGGGAAGCAGCAATCAGATGACCGCCCAAGTGGATCTTTGGGTAATATACTGCGCCGGTCGTCGATGATCATGGGTCGCTCGGTTGCAGGTGTCGTCGGCTCGTATCTACCACAGACTGTAACTGAAATGTGGGAGCCGACGCGTGATTTCGCTTACATTAAAATTCCAAAGTCTACCAGGTCCAGTGCACGCGGCGGAAGCTCTGCTCCATCGGGCCCGTTGCGGAGTGTTGTCGCCATGAGCAGCAGTAGCCCGCAAGTCATGGTGGTCACAAGTGACGGCGGTTTTTATGTTTTCAACATCGACATGGAGAATGGAGGTGAAGGATACCTGGTGAAGCAGTTTTCGTGAGTAGCCCTCCCTTGTTACATTGTCAAGTGTAGAGGTTTTTGAAGATTACTAACTATTGTTGTAGGATTCTTGATGGCGATGACCGTCCAACTGCCGGCTATTAGCGGGTATGAAGCGTAACTATGCATGTGGGTGTGTTATGGGGATGGTTTCGATTTACTGTCAGGGATGACCTTTCTCCAAGTCTCATTTGCACCCTCTTATTTGGGTACCCAGTCCCTCCTGCTGTTCAGCCTCTCCGATATCTATATAATATTTCATATTTTCAAATGGAAAGCAATTAGAGGAAGCTACTTTGGTTGTTCTTGCTATGATTTAAAAAAAAAAAAAAAGGCAATCGCAGGACTTTGTACAAGGATTCTAGCATGAGAAAAGCGAAAGCAAATAGAAGTACAGCAAAAGCGAGTAGTCAAGAAAACAGAATGGCCGGAAATGAAGTCCCTTGTCTCCATGACGTCATCAAGATCTTGTTAGAGAGGGGGGTTGAGGAGGGGGGGGGGGATGTAATTAAAATGAAAAAGTCCATAAACCAAGTCCAAAGGCTATATAGACGTCCCGCGAATCAAAAGAAGCAGCAGAGAAACAAAACGAAGGAAAAGAAAAGAGTAAACTCAGCGACACAAGTACGGCTGGTTCAGCAATGCAATCTCCCGTGCAATGTGCGCCCACTCTAGCTCCCGCTCGAACGGGCCATTGCCAGTGTTACAGCTATCAGCACCAGCACCTTTAGCCATGTCTGTACACTGGTTTTTCTGGCGCACGACATCTTCCCAGCGTAGGAGCTCGTAGATGAACCGGAGGTGTGGTTGGATGATGACATTGAGCCGCCGAGCTCGCACAAAGCAGTAGGCCCGTGGTAGAGAGATATTAAAGCTTCGCATGATTTCGGCGATGCAAATGGTGGCCGAACGAGATACTCCGACACGGCAGTGTACCAAAGTAGCGCCACCTTGTTGTCGAGCGCGGGCAATGAAATCCAAGCAACGGTCGAATTCGGCTGTCAAAGCATCAACGCCATTGTCTTGGACACCCTGCACAATACAGACATTCTCGGCGCCCCATCTCTCAAACTCACTTTCAGTCCAGTCTGTAACCTCGCCAACACTAAGAATTTGTGTAATTCCGAGTGCACGCAATAGATCTGGGTTGTTGGCATGGTTAAGACTTCCCAAGTACATGTAGTCGGTGATCCTGCTGGGGAAAGAGCCATCCATGCATCGGAACCAGCGCGGTTCACTGGTGGCTGTGACCTGCAATATGTCTTGTTCCATCTTCTTGCATACCGGAGAGGCCTGCATTAACGAGAAGCTAAGTGCTTTGAGGAAGGCTACATCACTGGGATACGCAAAAAAGTTGCGCCTCAGCTGCGTATGCAGATCCAGCCAGGCTGTAGGAATAGGTCGGCCGGTGCTGTAAGCAAAATACGCTATCCCGAGCAGCGTGGTCTCTGTATACCCATCACCACAATGAAACAAAATCTTGCGTGGTGGGGGCTTGGGCGAGGTAAAAGGTAATGGTGACTGGAGATCAGGATCAATGGCTTCCTCGGGCTCCTGGATTCCATGTGCCATGTTGTAAATCCACTTGCAGATATCTACCACGCTCCTCAACTCTGGCTGGTTGCAGGATGAATATAAAATACTACCACTAGAGGGAAACGAGACAGTCGCGCGACTTGGCATCGAGTCATGGTCAAGGCGAGGATTGATGCAAAGGTTGCGAAATACGTCAGGCTGCATGGTGGCAGTATCGGTGCATTCAACAAACACGTTGAACTCGGGCTCATTTGAGCCCGGGAATGACAGGTTCGGGGTACAGCCCATCCATACATTGTGGGAAATTTCAGTTGGCTTGGTCATCTCGTGCATCTCGATACTTTCTTGCCGGTGGAAATCAAGAACACGGCCGCTGTGGTGTCCAGCCGAATCAATTGCGACGAGCTCGGGGTGAAATTCTTCAAATGCAGCAAAGGGAGTAACACAAACAAATGTGTTCATGACTGGGACATGAACTCGGCCATTTGCACCTTGCTTTGCTCTCCAACGACACTGCGCATAGGCTATATCCTGGGCTGCGTTGAAGACAACCTGGCGATCGTCACCATACACAATGATGTCGGAAATGGTTGCGACCTTGACACTTTGAATCTGCAGATTGCGCACACTGAAGCCGCTTTTGGGGTCGACGTCAATAAACTCGGTTTCGAGATCAGATGGAAAAGGCCATTTGTCTGGGTTTTTTCTCGCAACCGTTTTGATGATGTCTCCAGGCGCCAAGGCGCCCTTTAAGCGTGCCCGGTTTAAATTTCCGTCGGCCTTGACGAGAGTTATGGATCGCAGGCATTCTGGGATGTTGTGATGTTGTGAGCGTTGGCGCAGGAAGAACGCTTTTTGTACGGAGTTTCGGGGGTGGAGGCCGTGTAGCCATGGAAACACACGAGAAGGTAGTGGCAGTGGTTGACTGGCTATGTGATGTACGGCATTGGCCAGCCCCAGAGGATCTATCAAGTATACCGATAGGCTGCCGCAATTCAGGCGCTCATACTGGTCGGGTGGGGATAATAGAGATCGGGAAGATGTGTCAATGTCGTCTTCGCTGTCTTCAGAATCTTCAGGGCTAAGTGAGAGGCGCTCGGATGATGAACCCTGCACACTTCCGGGGGGGCAGTATGGAAGATGTCGTGACGTCGAATGTACAGTAGTTCTGGGAATGTTTACAGGGACAGTATTTTGATTTGCGGCAGACAGAGACTCAGCAATGTTTTCGTGTGGCCGCGACACAGAGACCGCGGCTACAGTAGTAGCCATGATCGGAAGAGTAGCAAAAAGTGATAGGCAATCTGGATTATTAGGAGCAGGTAGGATTAAAACCAAGATCAAAGTTTAGTTAGGATTTCGGAGTAGGATCCAAATACCTTGCTCGTGTAGAAGGCCCACTCACGATGTGTCTATAGAACGCACGCTCCTCGATATGAGAAAAAGTTTGGCAGGAGACCAAACCAAGATAAGAGAGAAAGAGAAAGAGAGCG
The DNA here is from genome assembly GCA_017591655.1 of Thielaviopsis populi. NCBI lineage: Eukaryota > Fungi > Ascomycota > Sordariomycetes > Microascales > Ceratocystidaceae > Thielaviopsis > Thielaviopsis populi. The sequence goes on along the minus strand of JADILG010000120.1, from coordinate 30,551 downwards.
TGTGTGTGTGACGTAGCCTCTTTTATTGCTCTAGGTGGTCCGAGCCGACAGAAGACAAGTCGCGCGAGAGGGGGATGGGTGAGAAAAAGGAGAAAGAGAGGGACAGAAGGAAGAGAAAAGGAAGAGAGAGAGAGAGAGAAAGAAAAGAGAAGGAAGAAAAGGCAAACAGGAGAGGAAATGAACAAAAGCGAACCAAGAACTGTAACACCAAGACACTAGCTAGCTACAGGCGGTCAGAAGAAAGATAATATGAAGGACGAGAGACAAAAGATAGTCACGGAAAAAGAAAAAGGGAAAGAAAAACAAAGAGCCAGAATTCGAAAACTCAGCTCTCTCTTCTCCAAGGCAGTCAGTCAGTCGGAGGGTGATGAAATCGACAGAATAATAAAAGTGACTAGACGCAAATCAGGGAGACAGAACAGGCGGTTGATTGGCCTGGTTCGAGGATAAGGAGGTTCTTGGAGAGAAGAAAGGGCGCAAAATTTGGGGAGGGACGAAGATGAGGACAAGAGCGAGAGCGGGAGCGAGAATGAAAGATCGAGAGAAGAAGATGAAGAAAAATAATCGAAAGGAGAGAAGGAAAAAAAAAGTCAGAGATCTTATCTGAAAAGCCCTCGGAATAATAGCAAACTAAGCACGATAAACAAAAGCCGCTGGTCAGTAACGAGAGGCGACTCCGACAGCTGTGCTGGTTGGCTGATGAGGCCAGGATAGACAAGAAGACAATTGCAGTAGGCAAAAGAAATAACGATTAATTTGGACTTACAGGAAGAGACACGAAAAAATCAGCCGATTGTGTAGGAAAAGCGGAATATAATAAACAAGCAACCGACTATTGTAGTGATAGGAATAGTGAGTCCAACAGGGGAAATGAAGCAATGAAAAGCGATGCGGAGAATGAAGAGGAAGAAGAAGAAAAAAATGAAGACGGGCGGAGAATAGGGAGGCTCAGAGAGAGAGAGAAAGAGAGAGAGAAACAAAGAGAGAAACAGCGGGGAGGGAGAGACGTGACAGGCAGAAGAGGAAGTTGAGGTTGATGTCGTCAGTTACGGAAAGAGCTCGACCGTTTGATGCTCTGTCGCGTTCCTACTCTTCTTGGACGCCGGAGTCCAGGTGCATGTACATATACATATGTAAATGTACATGTACATGTACATGTACATGTAAGTACTTGCATCGATACCTGGGTACTTTCGATGTGTTCTTGTTCCTTGTGTCCTACCTACTCTTCTATCCTTTTCTTCTGCCATTTCTTCTGCACATCTGCACACCTGCACATCTACACACATGATGCTATGTATAGATCAATGCACAAACATCTGCATCATCATCTGCTGCATCTCGCCTTGCATCAAAATACATTCTCCTCAGCTTCCATCCCTCGTCCTCCCCCCCCCCTTCCCCCTGCCATCCCATCCCATCTTAAAGCCTGGAGACCATCTAATAGCCTAGCCTGCTAGACCAGCCATAAATAGCCCTAAGCTAGCTCCAACCAGGCCATAGTTAGCTAGCCTTGGTCTTCGCAGCGCAGCTTAGTCTAGCTCAGCCTGTCTGCACAAAGTTGAACTTCTCTGCATCTCCTTTGTTCATCCTCCTCCTGAACTATCGCCTCCAATTATGTACTTGGCAATCATGATTCTTCCTGGAAAGTACTCACTGGGAAACGCATGTACCATTTAAGTGCCTTTCTTATCACCAACCAGTACTGCCACATCCAAACTTGACACGGCCCATATCCAATCTCACCAACCAAAACTCCAAGGCTTCAACCCGAAACATGGCGAGACACAAACAGCCTGTGTAGAACCACGAGCGAATCTCGAGGTAGCCCCTTAGATTTAAAGAAGAGTGTGTGAGCTGCGCTGAATCTGGATTGATTATTGTGAACGCTTGGCAGTCATCACAAGTCCGAGATTTACTGAGACAAGCCTTGTATGTGCATAAAGATGCGCTGCTCTCCACGATTCGTCCCCTCCCCCACCATGACGAACCCACCACACTTTGGTTGTTTTTTCATGCGTTCTGCTGTCGGTGATTTTTTTTTCTGTCATCTGGACAGGGTTAAAAAACACTCTGACGATCTTCTTTCAAATCAAAAACGATAAGATAACTTGACAGATGTTGATGATCCTTCCATATTTAGCTCCACTTTGTTGTATGCCTTCCTCCTCCTCTTCCTCTTCCTCTTCCTCTTCACCGCCTTCTAATATCCAAACTCTGTTGTACCCCAAAGCCGAGATGTTATTTCTCTCCTCTGAAGAGAATCTTGTGCATGTGCACTCTGTATTTTGAACTCATTAGGGTTATTCTATCTCTTCGGGGTTTTTTTTTCTTCTATCGATCAATAATAGTGGAGAGACTATCTCTTGGGTATTTGGTACTTGCCAGAAACACTGAACAACCCTCCTCTCTTGATTACGAGTTGCCATCCCATGCCACGTGACCATGCATGCCCTCGCAAGTATCCTTGAGCCCTCTTGCACCATCTTCATTTTCTACCCCGGGTCAAAGTGTCGTCCAAACTTCTCATCACCGGCACAGGAACCTTGTTCTTGTCGTGATCGTTCTATACACTAGAGCCCCACCACCCACCACCAAAGACTAAGACAGAGACACACCCCCCCGTCTCCCCGTCTCCTCGTCTCCTCGTCTCCCTTTGCCGTTTGCTCTGGGCCCTCTCGACTCCACACCACACCGTACTACGCTACACTTCTTCCGTGCGCAGCAGCCTCACTACAATACTGCCTATTTCTTCTTCTTCTTTTTTTTTTGCATCCGCAGCCGGCTGTTTCGTCTATATCCCACCCTCTTCCTACTACTGCCGTTTAGAATGCAGTTTCTATATGCAAGCTAGCTGTCAATCTTCCTGCAGCACAACCCACTGTAGATATCATGCATTACAGCTGTCAGCGGACTCTGCTTGGTTCGCTTTGGGAGAGAAACCTGTTGTCATGAATAGCGACCTTCTTTTTTTGCCGCAACAGGACAAGCAAGCGCCACCCACCCATCCAACTAAGCTATCTTAACTTGCGTATGCACCGTCCCGCCTCAACCTAGTATTCTGTATCGAGAAACTAATGTCATGTGTAGCTTTGCATTTTGAGCCTGACTTGTTTGTTCTCCGGCTCTGGCCTGGCCTGACCTGACCTGACCTGACCTCGCTATTCTCCAGCTACTGCTTCTTTCTGTCCCTATTCCATCTTTTTCCTCTGCCTTAGTGTAGTAGCCATTCGCCAATATTTCGTTGAAAATGCTACCCGAAGCCCATTACGGCCCCAGATGCTGTTTAGCGCCACCGCCTTCAGAGCACACTCACCCGTCAATCGAGGCTCGGCCTGGAACGCTCAACCAGTTACTTTCCACTTCTCAGCATGCCCGCCCCATGCCAGCGACACCCCGTGGCCAACCACTCGACTCAGACAAAGACGACCTCGAACCACCGCCGCCCTCCACACCGCAGTTCTTCTACTCATCCTCCATCCCAATCGACGACCCGCTTTCACCTGGAACCAACGCCAATAAATCAGACCCTGCCATCTCCAAAGGCCAGCTTCGTCCCTTCTCGCGCTCAGATAGCAATGTTCTCGAAAAGGCTTGGAGAGCATTGACAGTAAAGCGTGACCGTGAAACCCATCATCAAATATACCGGCTTCGTAGCCCAAGCCCACACGCCTCTCAACACTACAACCAGGTCTTGGCTAGAATTGTGTCAAATATAGCAAAGAAGCACTTTCAGAAGCATGGTTCCAAAGCAGATATATGCGCAGCAGTGCTCCAGCCTGTAAATACCACTGCGCCAGTCAGTGAATGTTGCTCTGAATTTTGGAAAGACATTGATACTGAAGTACAACGTCATTTCTGCGCCCTTTTACGTCGCAATGATTTCAGGTTTGGCCGGGAACGAGTTGCTTTCGAAACCATCGGCGAGTTGAGAAGAATGATTCTAGTCAAAACGACAGGTCGTGGACCAGCAAACGAACTCACTAGAACCGAAAGCTTCACATCTCTCCCATCTACACGGGATGTATCACGCGGCTCAACGCCCTTTTTATCCGAAAGCCTGAAAGGCACCGGGGTTCCTCGATATCTGGGAGAAGCCCGCGTGGCCTCAAAAGAAACTATGACCGACCTTGAAAGTCGAACAAGGGCCCTCTCTGGACGCCATGAACGGGACCGGGCACGGGACCGGGAACGAGAGCGAGAACAATCATCAACGCCTGTTACCTCCGCCTTCGGTTCTCTTCCTCTACCGCAAATGCCTTCAACAAAGCCCAATATGCTCCCCGTTGCATCCTCCCTTCCTCCTGCCGTGTCTCGTGCTACTGCGCCTACTTCTGGAATAGGAACTTTAGTTCAACAAGCACGGCACCAAGATGAATCTTCTTCGAACAGGCAGTACAAACAGCAACAAGTCAACTCAGTATCAAAAGATCAAACGGCATACGCACCAGATAATAATTTCAGTGAGGCTCTAGTCAGCCAGGAAACACCTCTTCCCAAGAGCGCAGAGGCTACAGAAGACGAGGATACATTGGCATCTGTTCCAGACTCAGATCCAACCGTACCCTCCGACGACAACCCATTAAAAGTCCCGGAGCTGGAGGCAGAGCACGTTTCTGTGGGACTTTCACGACTCCATATGGTCAATGTGGCTGAGTTGATAATGAGACCCATCTACTGGTCACCAGTGAATGACCTTGCGTCTGTGATGAGAGCCACTTGGTTTTATAAGTAAGCACATGCGGCTCTTTATTCTGAATTTATAGTTCACGTGCATCTTGACCTTATTCCCTAGTCTTACTTCCCGCCAGCTAACTCACAGTGTCAGAGATACGATGTTACCTGTTCCCGTCAGTGTAGCCAACCAGCTAGAGGCCGGATATCGCGAATTGCGGGCCTGGAGTGAGACATGGAAGGTCGAACTTGCGTGTGCTGTTGAGATTGGAGCAGCTGGCGAAGAAAAGATTTCTTACCCTCTGTGGCCCCAGGAACTTTCAAACCCCAACGCAAAGATATCATGTCTCAACGAACCACGAATACCAAGTGACATATACTGTGCCGCTCGGTGCTTCTATGATGAGGCTGCAGCTGAGGGTGCTCTACAAGCCCTGGCAGAGCCGTCAAATGACTCTCCCGATCAGCTGGACGAAGCCGCGGCGAATGCAAGGCCCTATGCCAACTATCATGTCATTTATCGGGATGCTCGCCATGCTTTTCTCTTAAAACCTAGCCTCAAGCCATCAGCATATTATGGTCGCCGCCCCATCTCACGAATTATCAAGGGTGCAAATGTTGGCACTCTGGTAATAAGGGGTTTCGATCGGGAAGCATGGGAACAGCTGTATGAAACGTCCTTGAATCCTAGCAAGGCGGAGAATTGGGCCGCCAGCAATGCATCTGGCGATAGCTCCGCAGAAATGGGCGACAATGCCCCCAATGTTGACCATACTCAAGATTGTCCAGCCTGCACTAAACAAAAAGATAAGGCATGCGTTACTGACCTTGTGCTTGTTGCTCATGGAATTGGTCAAAAGTTTGCTGAAAGAGTGGAAAGCTTCCATTTTACCCATGCCATCAACTCATTCCGGCGGGCCATCAACATCGAACTTCAGAATCCATCAGTCAAAAGTATTTTGCGTCCTGAGCATAACGGCATCATGATTCTGCCTCTCAATTGGCGCCACTCTCTATCATTTGGGGACGATGGCTCGCAAGAGAGTGATGATGGCAGTACCGAAGGGCCGTCAATCTCTGGTCAGTTTGGACTAAAGGATATTGAGCCACCAACAATTCCGGCCGTGCGAAGCATCATCTCTGACGTGATGTTTGATATACCCTTTTACATGTCGCACCACAAGTCCAAAATGATATCAGCTCTTGTCTCCGAAGCCAATAGAGTGTATCGTCTATGGTGCCAGAACAACCCGGGGTTTCTTAAGACTGGCCGCGTTCATATTCTTGGTCACTCTCTAGGAAGTGCCATGGCACTTGATATTCTCTCAAGACAGCCCAACTATGTGCCAAAGCTTGATCTATCCCCTACCAGTGCACCATCATCCCTCCACTTTGAGTTCAACACCTGTAATCTAATTCTTTGCGGGAGTCCTTCGGCGTTTTTCCTACTTCTAGAGCGCGGCACGCTGATTCCACGGCGGGGGCGCACGAAGCCCGGTGCCGACCCGGGCGACTTTGGCGACCCGGCACTCACAGGCACAGCAGGCAAGTTTGGCTGCTTAGCTGTAGACAATGTATACAACATATTGGCCAAGGAGGATCCCATTGCATACCTGCTGACAGGGACCATCGATCCGGCCTATGCAGCCAGTCTCAGAACAGCCTATCTTCCGAGCACAGCAAAGTCTTTTCTGCAAAGCGTCGGTAATGCCTTCAAAGGTTGGGTTCCCGGTGCAACATCGTCTCCATCCAATTCATCCATGGTCATGGACATGTCAGGTCATGATGACGGCGACATGCTGGACAATCAGCATGAGTCTGCATCAGTCCACCTTCCGTCGCAGCTGGAACTGGAAATCCACGATTTCACTCGGGAAGAGGTTGCCGAGAAGAAGGCATTGTTACTCAACGACAACGGCCAGATTGACTGGTATTTACGCGGCAGCGGCGGCCCTCTGGAGATTCAATATCTGAACATGCTCAGTGCTCACACAAGTTACTGGAAGAATCATGATTTTATTCGCTTTCTCTGCGTTGAGATTGGACGGCGGCCCGGCCGTAAATACACTCTTCCCGAGATGCGTGCCAAAAAGGCATTAAAGCGGAATGTAGAGGGCGTTGCGCTGGCTGGACTATGATCGGCCGTGTCATATATGTTTTATATGTTATATATATCAGGCGAGTTGATGTATGTATGCATCTGTGCTTAGATGTATGCTTATATTCTCTCAGTTCTATAATGCGTCACTCTCGTGTTCTTCTCCGTGTGTGCAAAGTGATTGACTTCAAGCAAATGCTTTTATATATCTCTCGGTGTCATTCTTTGCCCGTTGTCTGGAGCCATCACGTCGCCCTCAAAACTCATCGAGATCCATCATCTCATTGTCGTCAAGCCCATAGTCTACGTCGGCCAACTTTCCGCTCGCTCCCTTCGCTGCCTCCTCTTGTAGAATGCGAATGCGCTCCTGGTCTTGCCTTTCCTTGTGAACCATTAGATCTTCATAGCTCCAGGTGCTGATGCCCTCCTGATCCTTTGCTTTGAAGGGCTGCGCCATATCACGAAGAAACTTTCGTGCATTTCCCACAGCCATGTCGGTGCTGAGGTTGACATCGGTCTCCTTGAGAGCCTGGTTAATCCACTTGGGCAGCTGATTGCGCTTTTTCTGGAAGCGGCGATCGGCCAATACCATGATTCCATAATCATCCTTTCCTCTAAGGACACGCCCAAGACATTGCGCAGCGTGGCGCATAGCATCAAAAGACAAAAAGTCGTTTTCGCGAATGCGGTATGTCTCCCGTAAAAACTCAAGACGGGCTTTGAGAATTCGTGACTCGGTGTACTGGAAAGGTACGCCAATGCACAGGACTGTGCGGCCGTATTGATGATCGAAATCAATGCCCTCTGAGACCTTGCCTCGGGCTACACAGAGCAATACTGCACCACGTCCATTGCAGCAGGCAGTTCGGTAGGTCTCCAGCGCCAGAGACGTCTCCTGGGCATCCGGAGTTTCTACCAAAATCAGCTTGTACTTCCATACCTCATCCAAGATGCCCATACCCTGCCACATGCTGATAATAGACTCCATGTACAAGTACGATGGGAAGAAAACCACCATGCCATCAGGAGTGACCTTGGCAAATTCAGTAAGAATGGTTCCATAATTGCGCACCACACTCGGCTCGTTGCGGACTTTGAAGCCGGTAGACACGGAAGCTTGGTCGCTTCCACGTGTGATTACCATGGGCATAAAAGATTTGCGAGCCAGGGTCATAGTGTATGATTCTTGGACGACGGTAGAAAAGTCCAGCATCTTGGAGTACATATCCAGAGGTGATATAGTGCCAGACGTGATGATAACGGATCGGAAGCGCTCAAATACGGGCCGGATGGCAATCGCGGCGTCCATGCAGGTAAAGTGAAGGACGGGGTTAGGCACTTCAGCACTGTCCGACTCAAATGGCTCCAGAATCAACACAAAGCCTTTTTCGTAGGTTGCCACCAAGGTCGCAAAGATGGCAACCTCCTGCAACGGCTGATAGTCCTCGATGTTGGTAAGTTCAAGAGTGCGTACCAGGGATGCCAGGCGCTCAGAAGAAAAGCGTAATGGCTTGCGTTCGATAAAGGTGTGTTCCTTGAGATGGGAGAGGAAAGAAGGCGGTGTCTCTGAAATAACGTGGCGGATCTTCATTCGAGTCTGAGGGGGAAAGCCATGTTAGAGTCGTATTGTTGGTTACATGAAGAAAGTGGTAGATGTCGTGGATGAGAAGAAATGAAATGAATATTTGGCACGGCACAGTATGTTGTAGCTCACCTTGAGATATTCAATAAAGCGCTTCAAAAAGGCGACAAAATGTTCAGCCTTGCGGATGTTGCCCGGGACAGCTTCATGTAAAAGATCGTCAGGGAGGGCTAAGAAGTGTTAGCATTACGTCCATCAACCAATATTGGGGAGTCTCCCTCGTCTGTTGCGCCTGGCCTTCTCACCTGGATTTGACATGAACCCATCATCTTTCCGCGCCTCTTCTGCCTCCCGAAGTCCCTCGACAAGCTTCTCATACTCATTCCGCAACTTTTCCTGGTCGGTGGCCTTGAGCTCATTCACCTTGCGCTCCAGGTTTACGGCTCCTCGCGTTGCACGCTTCAGCGACTCTTCTGTGATGTCAGTGCTCAAGGCTTCGATACACACATTGTCGATGTTGTGGGCTTCGTCAAAGACCACAATACAATCTCGGGAAAACTCCTTGGATACGCGCTCGGCAATTTTGGGGTCTAAAAGGTAGTGGTAGGAGTAGATGACCACGTTGCAGAATTGGAACTATAGCAATGGGGCAAGTGAGGTTAGTCCTGGGATGGTGCATAGATGGGATGAACATGGACGAGGGAGTTCGTGGTCGAGTATCTTCCATACCATTCGTCGAGCCGTAAAGTACGGACACTGTTTGTTCTCTTCGCCGTACCGAAGGAGGCTATCAAATGTCCAAACGCCATTGGGGATCAGGTTGTGGGGATCTTTTTCGTAGAGATTCTATACCAGAGAATAGAATGCGTCAATATGAATTCAGCACGGTTTCAAGCAGCACGTGGCAATCACACAAGCACGGCATGTTTTCATGTCAACTCACATCGTGATATGAACACAAATCGACATCCTCGCCCCGTGCTTTTTTGTCCATGACAAAGGATGCTGTTAAGCTTCGGCATCTGGCATCAACAACAGCACCGCTCTTTTCCTTCTTGACTGACGGATGAAGGCACAAATTCTTTCTACTCGTCAGTCCCAAAGCCCGGAATTCTTCTTCGTAGCCAAGCTGCTCTGTGCGGTACTTCATGAGATTTTTCAGCTCGGCCAAAGCCTTTTCGATCTCGGACACGGTACGTGAGCAGTAAATCAGCTTTCGGGGCTCTGGGCAGTTTTGCTGATAGGCAACAATGAGCGAGAGAAGGGAGACAGTTTTGCCGGTGCCCGACGGCATTTCGAGTACACAATTTCCATCTGCATCTAGAGTTCCTATATGGTACGTTGGTTGTTAGTGTGTGTGTGTGTTGCCAGAAACGAGTGACCAGAGACGGGAACCGAGGAGTGAGAGAGAAGAAAAGGGGCGAGGCGGACGGTGATTACGGGGTACGTGCCGGGCACAAGGCACGCCGTGGATATTATGGCAAGTTGCCGCCGGAACACAGACAAGCAAATGACCAGTGTTGCTCGTATTAGAGAGGTTTCTTCTTACTCTTCAAATCGCACATGTAGCTATAGCATGTAATAGGGATATAAAGTTGTCATGGTCAGTCGTAATCTCAATATAACCCATTGCCCGCTACATTGCACATTGCACACTGCAAGACATGTCGCAACTCACGCATATTGTTCTGCAGTCTTAGAGGTTAGCCACCACTACCACTGTCACAGGCCAGACTCTCTCCGTCAATATCTGACATATCTCACCTGGATAGATACGGGGATACGGAAATAGAACCGGGAGTTCACTGTAACCAACATTAGCAGGCTAGACAGGTACATCTACTGATGAGCATCTCATAAGCAGCATGCATACTCAATGAAGAATTTCATGGCCGCTTCTCGTATGCTGCACTTCCTTCTTTTCAGTAGCTGTTGCTGTGGCTTGGCGATGCGATGGTGTTGAAGACGGCGTGGTGATGATTTGGGACAAGGCTGAAAAACAAGATGACGTGCAACTTCTTACAGCCTCGTGTGGTCCAAGGACACCAAAACCGCACGTGGTCACGTGACTTAGGTGCATGTTATGTAACCCTATAGTATGACTTAACCCTATTATCATCGGTATCTCTATGCTGCCATTGTGCTATTGCAAGCTTTCTACTCCAAGGCCTCTGAAATCACGCGTTGTCACAATTGGGTGTTTTTTATTTCTGGATATTCTTATTCCAACACTAAAACTAATCATACATGAAGCATTGGATATTGTACTACATACCAACAATATAACGTGGTACATACCGTTTAGCTGCCCACCACAGCCACAGCTCGTATTGCCAAAAATAGTCCAATACCACATACACTGTACATATCAAGACAGCTCAGCATGCTGCAACATGGCAAGATGTGGGCAAGAAAGTTGAAAAAAAAGGAACCAGATGCAACCATGATGAGCCAATGCTGGCCTATGATTGGACTTTCTGCTAGCACCCAAAGTCTTTGAGAGAATTAGAAAAGAAAAAGAAAAAGAAAACTGGCCATTCGGCCGGTCGCCAAGGCTGTATAATCATATCTTGTTTCTGTTAGGGATCTTTTGACTACTCATCTTCATGCACTTGTGTTGTCCCTATCTTTCTGTAAGTTTTCTTTCTGCTTATCCTTTGCTCCCCTTCTATGCTTAATATCATCTTCCATATCTAGTAAGAAAGACGAACTCCATATAACCAGACTTGAGACACACATGTGAATTGAACGATGATGCTTGGGGCACTTGGAAGACAATGCGTCAAAGTTTGAGCAACAGGGAGCCGGAGAAAGATGCGACAAAGCTAGTAGGTGCCTGTTGTCTGGACATCACTAGCAAATAGACTACATATCATACAGGTGGACTACTACCACAGACCACCAACTGGCATGGCATGGCATGGCATGGCATAAGCGGGTTAGGAAGGGGAAGAAGCACACACGAGATAAGATGTAAAGGGATAATCGAGGGAAGTTTACAGTGTGGCTTGATCACCGTATGACTGACTACTTGCCTTCAAGATAGTCCTGAAAGAGGTTAAGAGCAGCATGAACTTCATCCCCTCGTCCTGGTCGAGCAGAGAGAACCATGATCGATTGTTGCCAGCGAGGGCCTCGAAGCTGAAGGAACCCCAAGGTTGGCCTGCTTTTTGAATAAGGATCAAGGCATAAGATCGTGGGGCATTGTGGAATCTGAAACATGGGCGATCGAGGCTCACGCCATTCTCATTCTTAAACTTTTTTTTAAATAAAGATGGGTTAAAGAGTATGGTAATGGTGACGAGGAGGGGGCGAGACGGAAAGAGAAAGAAATACAATATAATAGGAATGCACGGGTGTTTTTTTTCTCGGCCTTGGTGATTGAGTCCAAAGCGCAGGTGATTAAAGACTGATGTGCTGTGCTGTGTTTTTATTTTATTTTAATTTTTATTTTAATTTTTATCTTTATTTTTTATTCTTTTTATCTCGTTTCTAGGTCTTCCGCCCCTCCTCATATGTGAGCAATATGCACACACGTACTTGCATTATGCAGCTCTACTACATAGTCGCCCCGACTATGGTGAAAATGAAGAGATGGCGGGAAGTGATAGCGGAAGGACACAGCACAGCATCTATAAGCTAACACTTGGTCAAAGCTGTACGGGAGTGTAAGTAAAACATGGCGGCGTAGCAGAGTAAAAGGCCTAGCAAAGTAAAAGGCCTAGCAGAGTATAAAAGTACAGAAGTACGTATTTATACAAGTACAGACAAGTACCATGTGGGATTTGTGCTGGTTTGTGATGTGTGTTGATCACTACTGAGCGATATTTGCAGTTGGCATTGAATCATTGAGAAAACCACACAAGCTTGTTGTTGGCTTTCTTGACTAAAGGTCAAGAATAGCAACATGGCGACTTGTTCACTACAGATTTGTGTGTGTGTGTGGCTTCTACTAGTCGGCGTGGTATTTTCCATTCACACACCTCCAAATGATCATGTTGCTAAATATAGGACAACGTGTTGCTGCAACATGGATCGCCCGGAAACAACAGTGTTCACAAGTGAAATAAAATAAAAAAAAGCGGCAATAAAAAGCAACTAGAGACACATGACTCGCTAAATACATCGAGTAAAAGTCACAGAGAGTTAGTTGAATATCCATCATGCCCCTCCTCTCCAAACATGACACAGGACCCTTTGAAAAGTGCTGCCGAATCAAAAAAGGCGCCTTGGCTTGATTTGGCCAATAAACCATGACATGCGCTCCAAAAAGGGAAAAAAAAAACGAACTAAGCTCTTGAAACCGGATACTCTTGGAAGGCAACGCAGAGAACAATTGTGGAGCTCGATGAGGCCGAGCGAGATATGAGGAGGAATATTGAGGACCGAGCATAATGTCGACGAAACCATGAAAGACCAGGGGGGGGGAAGAGAGAGAGAGAGAAAGAAGAGGGAGGGGGATCACAGGTTTGGATGATTTTTTAGGTACTATTTGAATTGAGGGAGAAAAAAAGCAGGAAAAAACGACGCATTTAAAGGGTTACCAGTCCTTATTTAGCTTATATTATGCTGCCGTGTTAGTCTGATGTTGCCGAAGCCCGAGTGATGGATTTGCACTTGCTGGCCAAGATGCACTTGGATGCTCGCTGCGGGAGATGGGGAGAGAGAGAGCATTTTCAACGTTGATGTGAGCCTGTGCAACTCAAGACACAGACGTACACAGATATACATACATACACATACATACACACTCGCATACACACATCTTGAAGGGACAAGAAAGTGTCTTTGCATGTACCTCTCTGGCCTTGACGTCTGCTAACATACAATTAGGGAAAGTACCACAAGGACTCGACTTACACGGCCATATGGCCCAGTTAGGCAGTTACCTAGTATGCAGTCGCCTGCATAGCAGCTACACTCCAACTTCCGCTGCTGTGTTTTACGCTCTTCTAAATTCGGCGATAATATACACATTGTATATATGCATATATATATGCGTGTGTGTCTTTCGAGGCGCAACCCTACCTGTCATTAGTCTCCTCTGACATCTAGGAATCTGGCAATCTGAGAATCCAAGGAGGAGGGGAGGGGGAGGGGAGGGCTGCTGCCTGTGCGTGTACAAGCCATAGATAAGATCAATTCATGCAAAGCTGGCGTGAAGGTGTGGAGGGGATTGGCTACAAAGCACACAATTCTGCATTGCCATTCTCTCTCTACCTCTTCAACAGTAACAAGGACCGTTCGGATCCTTTCTACCACTGTATAAGATGGCTTGAAATAGAAACACGCCTTGAGAAATTAATGAGCTTTGGAAACGACTCTAGTCGGCCATTATCAAGTCATACATCATAGGATCGGGTTTCAAGATGATATGCAGAAATAGAAATTCCTGTTTTCTTCAAGTGTCCTAGTAAAATTGAGAGATAAGATGAGGTCAAAGCCATAGCAAGGCTGATGATGATTTTAAGCATCAGGCTAGATGGGTCGACGAACACTGGACAACTTAGTGCGTGGTACTCGAAGACGCTGTTTTTGGCAACTCGAGAGTTACAGAATAGTGGAAGGATGGCAGGGAAAAACAACAAGTCCATACAAAAGAGGGCTTAGACTGGGTAGCTCAGAGTCTTGCAGGGGTACACTTACATACAAGTTCGCTGGCGTTGCACTGTGTGGCTTCATTTTTTGTTCTTTCCATCTTCCATGCTTCCCACGCCCTCCCTCTCCTCCCATGTTGTCGGCACCCCCTCCCCTCTCCCCCTCACTACACACCCCTCGGTTGTTTTGTCGGCTTCCTACTCGATCGAGACTTGGATGGGGAGGAAATACGGTACTGCGCTCTGGCTTCACCCCCCCTTCCTCTAACTAAATCATAGCAAACGTCTGTGTTGCTTTTGAGTATGTGTTTGGCCTGCCCTGGGATTGATACAAGTATCAGCCGGCTCCCGTCCTTGACAAAGGCAATCTTGATCTAGATCTCTCAAGTTTCTGGCAAGCAATTTTTCAGCACATACAGAAAGTCGGCTCATATCATTGTACATTGTTGCCTTTTCTTTCTTGTTTTTTGTTCATTCATTATTTGTTTTGTATATTCCTCATCTTCCATTTCATTCTGGTATTGCATACTACTACATCATCATCCATCGATTATATATCCTTCATCTTCATTCTCCTATGATATCCGGGTATTAAGTTGATCTTGCCTGGCCAACTACCATCTACTTGCTCGCTTCTCTGCATCTCTGCTTCTCATTTCATACCAGCCTCGCTTTTCACCGCCGTCTTACAACATGGAACTCTCACCACCTTCTCTCACGCGGTCGCCCTCAACTCCTCCTACGACCTACTACCGTATGTCGTCTCCCGAGGCTGTTGAGCAGCAGTACCGGCTGCAATCCATGTACCCCGATGCTGGATGTGGCATCATGGACTCGGAGCAAGCTATTCACTCCTCAATGGTCCATGCTGGTTGGAGCTCACCGGGCTCCATGGTTCCTTTGATTTCTGAAGCAGCGAGTGCTTCGTCCGCCCCTGCTCCTCTGCCTATGTCAATCATGACCCCGGAATACGACAGCTTCAACGCCTACGAGCAACAGCGCCACCAACAACCCCAAAACGCCCATGCTCATGCCGAGTATGCCACGGAGCTGTACCACCAGCCAACGCACAGCGCCGAAACTGCATCCTCCACTGGCGGCCACTCGCCTGTGCCGTCCCATAGCTCCTTTGGAACTCCCTTCCTGCACAACATTGCCCTTCCTCCTCGCATGAAGGAGGAGTCTCATCTTGACGCCTACAACACCCAGGAAAATGACCGCTACACGTCTCCTGCCGCTATTCATTCCACTGCTGCTGCGCCCTTCATTAGCGATGTTTATGGCACTCCCCAGGGATATGTCATGGACCAGATGCACCAGACCCCTCACTTGCAACCGGCACAGCCCTTTTATGTCCACCCCTCCATCCCCCACGACCCCGTACTCATGCCCCCCTCTGCAGGGCTCTCTGAGTCGGTGCTTGCCGACCGCCGTTTCCGCCTGCGCGGCCGCCGCGCACCTCGGCGTCTGACTACCAAGGAGGAAGCCAACTTCCAGTGCGAGGTCAAGGGGTGCGGCAAGCTTTTCAGCCGTAGCTACAACTACAAGGCGCATATGGAGACCCACGACGAAAAGCGCGAGTACCCCTTCCCCTGCGAGGTAGCAGACTGCACCAAGAAGTTTGTTCGCAAGACCGATCTGCAGCGCCACCATCAGAGTGTGCATATGAAGGAGCGCAACCACTCATGCGACTACTGCGGCCGCAAGTTTGCCCGCAAAGACACACTTCGCAGGTAAGCTCATAATTCTCTCCTCCAATGCCCCACACGAATCAACTTTGAAAATGAGACTAACCCAACCTAATAGACATATGGAAGATGGCTGCTCCAAGCGCTTCGACCTAAGCAGTGTTGATCTGCAGGCTGATGCCTACGATGCCCTCCACCAGCAGCAAAGACTGCCCATGTCTGTCCCGCCCATGGGTCACCCCATGGGATCCCCTCCCTCTCATCACCTTTCCATGGGCCCTGTTGGCGGTGTGATGGCCCCTTCTATGGTGCCCTGCCACCAAGTTCACAGCTGGGGCTCATAAGCAGGACCTTTCCTTTCTTTTCCTTTTTGTCACCATCGCATTTGTCTTTTGACAGTACATTTCATCTCACGCTGCTTATGATATCCTATTCTCGGAGTTTTGCATTTACCTTGGGGCCTCCACCTCGTCTCTTTTCTTTCTCTTCGCTTCATCTTCATCTTCATGCTCACCTCTTTTTCATTTCTTTCATGTCTTTGCTGCATCATAGTTTGGCGTTTTCTGTTATCCCTTTGTGGACGCTGTCCCATTGGAATCTGGACTAGCATTTTTCTCGTGTCCTGGGGTTCGGACTCACTCATTTGCTCATGAATTCATTCTATCATTTGTCGGTATCATCAATATTGTGCTCTACAATATAATTCAAACTTGCATTTATTCTGAATTTCTCAAATCGGCCTACGTCTTCGATGTAAGGTTTATTGTGTGATGTTGTGTGACGTGTGACAACTGTATTTCAGAAAAATAGCGCAGTGTGAGGTTGGTCCCATATTTACGGTGTAACCGTAACATGTAACTGCTGTGATCAAAGCCACAATCGTACCTCCAGGGCTTGATAGGTGTTTTTTTATGGTACGTTGTACTTTTTTTACGATGTGATTACTACTCCAGTATTTCCCCTTCTTCATGTTTGGCGTTGCGATGTTTCCATTTTTTGCTACGGCCGTCAGTGTATACCATGTACCATCAAGCGTTAGCGCCTGTGATAATTAACACAAGGGATGGGCGTACTTTGTGTTCACATACAGGCAGTGTGCCTTTGAGAAACAACCCGCAAAACAAAATAAAAACGAGCATCACGTACGTAATAAAGCACCCTGGTATCGGGTGGCCATGGAATTATAGGGCCTTTAGGGTGATAGTATGAGGGAACAGCTTGTGTGATTCTGTCCCCATGCTACAATGGCTATCTGAGTGCCTTATTCGACCGTTTGCATTGCTTCCTCTCGTGCTTCTTTCCCGTCTTCCCTTTTTCCACTGTTCCAACTTTGTCCGGCTTCCCGTTCGTTCGGCCGGCCTGTCGTGCACCTTATCTTATCGCCAAGTATCCACACCGCTTTCGTATTCTGCCGCCTCTCACCGCTAAAAAAATTCAATGGGTCTCTGCCCCACTTCGGCAGGCAAAATCAGTCGCGCATTTGTTCTGGAAGCCGATAAGATTTTTTTATTCATTTTTTTTATGCTTGATCTTTGCTCTGCTGTACGGCATTACGGCCAGTTGATTTTACGTCTGCGACTTGTTCTTGTTTTTCTTTTCTCTTTCCTAGTCTTCCTTTCTAGCCATTCTCCTGTCTGTGTTCTCGGCTTGCTTCGCTCACAAAGCCCATTTTCCGTCTTGCGCCCCTCTTCTCTCCCCCAAAGGGCCTTTGGAGACCGGGACACCCAAAGTGCAACGCCGAATACACCACGACGAGATATCCCCAGTCCATCCACTTCTACGCCTGGATGCAGCATCTCTGCTGTCTTTTTAGACACGTCTCTTGCATTTGTGCTAGCTTCCGCCTGTCCCAATGAACATTTCCAACCCCGTGACCACGACGGTCGACCGCGTCGAGTTCGATTTCTTGACCAGCCAAGATGTGCGATCGATTTCTGTCAAGCGGATCCAAAACAGCAACTCCTTTGATTCTCTTCTGAATCCCGTGCCGGGCGGTCTTTATGACCAGGCCCTGGGCGCATGGGGCGACTCACCGTAAGTCTCTATGCAGCCCGCCGCCATCTTGGCATCGATGGCTACCCACCTTGTCCCCTCCATTTTCTTATACTAACAGCCCACTCACTATGTGTGTCTTTCTAGATGCTTGACTTGCCATCTTAACCAGTACCACTGCCCCGGTCACGCCGGCCATATCGAACTGCCGTGTCCTGTCTACCATCCCAGCTTCATCGACCAGGTCTTAACGCTGCTGCGCGCTCAATGCCGTTACTGCAATGGCTTCCGCATGTCGCCTCGCGCCCTTCATAAATACCTTTGCAAGTTCCAGCTGCTGCAGTATGGTCTGATGGAAGCTGCTCATCACATCGATACTCTTGATGAGGACCTGTCCTACCTACCCGACGACTTGCGCCACCCAGACTCGGAGAGCGAGGCTGAGGAGGAGGGTGCTGCCAGTACTCAGGACATGGTCATTCGCAAGCGCAACCGTTTTGTGGCTGCTGCCATCAAAGGCCGCCGGGTCATCGTTTCCGAGGCCATGGATGCCAAGCACGAGGGAGCCACCTCTCTTCGCCGTGTGCTAGTCAAAGAATTCCTAGTTGAGGCTAACCGTGTGGGAAAGTGTGCTAGCTGCCAGGGTGTCTCCCCGCGCTACCGCAAGGATGGGGCCGTCAAGATCTTCGAAAAGCCGCTGTCCACCAAGGAGATCAACAGCCTAAAGTCTCGCCGGTTAAAGGCCACCGACGCGATGGCTAACCGTGCGTCCAAGGCCTCTCAAGCCCAGGCTCGTCAGCAGGATGATGAGGCTGTAGACGTCGGTTCCAGCACCAACGCCGCCACCGCCACCGACTCCGATATTGATATGGATGACGCTAATGTGGCAGTCGATTCCAAGCCCTCGCAGCGCTACCTCAGCGCCATGGAGGTGCAAAGTCGCATGAACTTTCTGTTCAAGAAAGAGCAAAAGATTCTCTCTCTGCTATATAGCTCACGACCCTCCAAAACCACTGTCAGAATCACGCCAGACATGTTCTTCATCGAGGCCATTCTAGTGCCACCGAATCGCTATCGCCCCGAGGCCCGCATGGGTGCCGGTCAAATCTCAGAGAACGAACAGAACTCGCTGTTCAAGAACATTCTCCGTAGCTGCGAGCGCATCCAGCGTGCCGGTATGCTTGAGAGCGATAAGTCGCGATCTATGCGTGAGCTTGCCGATCTGCACAGAGCCTGGATCGAGCTCCAGGGCGCTGTCAACTCTCTCATTGACAAGAACCTGAACCCCACCAAGGGCGCCGCTGCTCTCAAGAATGAGGAGGGCATCAAGCAAAAGCTTGAAAAGAAGGAGGGTCTGTTCCGTATGAACATGATGGGCAAGCGTGTCAACTACGCTGCCCGTTCCGTTATTTCTCCCGACCCCAACATCGAGACCAACGAAATCGGTGTTCCTCTTGTCTTTGCTACGCGGCTAACTTACCCCGAGCCTGTGACCAGCCACAACTTCCGGGAACTACACCAGGCTGTCATCAACGGTGCTTCGCAATGGCCTGGTGCCGTTGCCATTGAAAGCGAGACGGGTCAACTGACTAACCTTCGCTGGAAAACCCCTGATCAGCGTGCCGCCCTGGCTAATCAAC
This sequence comes from Thielaviopsis populi, assembly GCA_017591655.1. Lineage (NCBI taxonomy): Eukaryota > Fungi > Ascomycota > Sordariomycetes > Microascales > Ceratocystidaceae > Thielaviopsis > Thielaviopsis populi. The sequence continues at coordinate 11,280 of JADILG010000120.1, read as the reverse complement.
TGCTAGCTCCCTCATCCGTGTCATCGACTGGCATCAAGAACAAAAAGGTTCATCGTCACATCACCAACGGTGACGTCGTGCTCATGAACCGCCAGCCCACTCTACACAAGCCCTCCATTATGGGCCATCGCGTACGCGTTCTCCCCGCTGAAAAGACCATTCGTATGCACTACGCCAACTGCAATACGTACAACGCCGATTTCGATGGTGACGAGATGAACATGCACTTTCCGCAAAACGAAATCGCCCGTGCCGAGGCCCTGCAGATTGCCGACACCGACCACCAGTACATTTCCGGTACTCAGGGTAAGCCGCTTCGTGGTTTGATTCAGGATCATTTGTCAGTCTCGGTTGCACTTTGCAGCAAGGACACTTTCTTTGGTCGCGGCGACTACCAGCAGCTGGTCTATGCAGCTCTGCGCCCTGAGCATGGCCACATTCTGGGCGACCGTCTCGAACTGGTACCCCCGGCTGTCTTGAAGCCATTCCCCCGTTGGACTGGCAAGCAAGTGGTCACCACCATCCTTAAGAACATTAAACCTCCTAACTGCGGTGGACTTTGGATGACTGGCAAGACCCAGCTCAAGGCTACTCAATGGGGCGTTGGTGGTGAAGATGAGGCTCTCGTCCGCTTCATTGATGGAGAGTTCATTTCCGGTATCCTCGACAAGTCTCAGCTGGGGCCCAGCTCAGGCGGTATGATCCATGCTATTCATGAAGTTTACGGTGCGGCTATTGCCGGAAAGACGCTCTCATCATTCGGTCGTCTGTTGACCCGCTATCTGCACATGCGTGCCTTTAGCTGTGGCATGGACGATCTTCGTCTAACTGAGCAAGGTGAGGCAGCTCGTCTCAAGGCTCTTGCTGGTGCCAAGACTGTTGGTCTAGGCGTGGCCAAGAAGTATGTTTCTCTGGATGAGAATGATGCCACCATCAAAGCCAACAACCCCGAGCTGATGAAGCGCATGGAGGAGGTCCTGCGTGATCCTGTCAAGCACGAGGGTCTTGATCGTCTCATGAACCAACAGACCGCTGGTCTGACTACCGATGCCACCAACTCATGCTTGCCCGTCGGCTTGGAGAAGCTATTTCCGCAAAACCGAATGCAGGCCATGACTACTTCCGGTGCCAAGGGTGGTCAGGTCAATGCCAACCAGATTTCCGTCAATCTTGGCCAGCAGGTTCTGGAGGGTCGCCGTGTTCCTGTCATGGTCAGCGGAAAGTCACTCCCCTGCTTTGATGCCTTTGATCCCAGTGTTCGTGCTGGTGGCTACATTGTTAACCGTTTCTTATCTGGTATTCGGCCCCAGGAGTACTATTTCCATCACATGGCTGGTCGTGAGGGTCTGATTGATACTGCCGTCAAGACGGCCAGCTCTGGCTACCTGCAGCGCTGTATCATCAAGGGAATGGAGGGTCTGACTGTTTCATACGATTCGACTGTCCGTGATGCCGATGGCTCGCTTGTTCAGCTTCTGTACGGTGAGGACGGTCTGGATGTTGCTAAGCAGAAGTATCTGACGGACTTCACATTTGTGGCCCGCAACATGGAGTCTGAGGCGTCCCAGTTGAGCCTAGGCTCCCTGGATGAGTCTTTGGTCCAACGCAAGAGCGACATCCTGAAGCAGATGAAGAGCGCTATCAAGCATGCCAAGGCCAATGATGGCAAGGCCAAGGACCCCGTAACCTCCGTTCTCAACCCTGCTCGCAACCTGTTTGCTACTTCTGAGGCCTTTTACAGCAAGATGAACAACTACATCAGCAAAAACCCTGACGGCGTCATCAAGGACAAGGAGAAGAAGCTTTCTACTGCTTGCATTAGCAAGAAGGATGCTGAGTTACTGTTTGCTGCAAAGTACATGCGTTCCATGGCTGAGCCTGGTGAGGCTGTTGGTATTGTTGCTGGCCAGTCCATCGGTGAGCCGTCTACGCAAATGACTCTCAACACCTTCCATTTGGCTGGTCACTCGGCCAAGAACGTGACCCTGGGTATTCCCCGCCTGCGTGAAATTCTGATGACTGCTGCTGTCAAGCTCAAGACCCCCAGTACCACGCTAGTCGTTCGTGATAATGTGTCCAAGTCTGAAGCTCAGGCCTTTGCCAAGTCACTTTCAATCCTGCCCATGGCTGATATTCTTGACAAGGCTGTGGTTAAGGAACGTGTCGGCAAGGGCAAGGGTTATGCTCTGGCCAAGATCTACGACATCAAGCTGTCCTTTTTCCCCTCAGAAGAATACACCAAGACATATGCCGTTACTGTCAATGACGTCAACTCTGCTGTTGAGACTCACTTCTTGACTAAGCTTCTTTCTTTTACCAAGAAGGAAATCAAGAAGCGTCTCAGTGAAGGCAATTCCTCCACTCCGGCTGTTGGTGTTTCTGTGGGTACGGTGGAAATCGCATCTACTTCCTCTTCTCAGCGTCGCTCTGGTGATGATGAGGAAGAAGAAGACAGCGATGGTGATGGTGACGACGATAACGATGCCACTACGGCCAAGCGCAAGGCTAACCGCACCGAGGCTTCTTCCTATGGCGCCAACGATGACGAGGATAATGCTATTGAGCGTGCGGCTGATAGCAGCGACGATGAGGATGATGAGGATGAAGGCTTTGCTGGTAGTCCCAAGGGTGGAAACTCGCTAAACGCCGATGCGGGCGCTGAATCCGACTCAGACTCGGATATGGACGTGGACTCGGCCACAACCAGCAAGACCCTCAAGATTGCCAGCGCCAACCGCTCTCGTCGTGTGCTCCAAAAGCATGAGAATATCACGCGCTTCAGGTGCGACGAGCACACTGGCTCGTGGGCCGAGCTGACTCTCGAATTTGATATCGAGACGCCCAAGCTCATTATGCTTAACTTGGTCCAGGACGCCATTCGCAAGTCTGTCATCCGCCAGATTGCTGGAGTTGGCGCCTGCACGTTTGTGGAGGACGAGAATCTGATGGATCCCGTGGCTCACGAGGCCATCAAGGCCAACGTCATCCATGCTGCTGGCATCAACCTCCGCGAACTGCGCAAATACTCGGAGTTTATCGACGAAAACCGCATCTACACCAACGACATTGCTGCTATTCTGGAGGAATATGGTGTTGAGGCGGCTCGCAACAACATTATCCAAGAGCTCAATGCTGTCTTCTCTTCCCACGGTATCTCGGTTGACGCACGCCATCTGAACCTGATCAGTGACTACATGACACGCAACGGTGGTTTCACGCCCTTCAACCGGATTGGTCTTAAGGGTAACGTCAGTCCCTTTACCAAGATGAGTTTTGAGACCACTCTTGGCTTCCTCAAGGAAGCTCTCATTTCCGGTGACTGGGATGACCTCAAGACTCCCAGTTCGCGCATTGTCATGGGTAAACTCAGCAAGGTCGGCACAGGCGCCTTTGATGTCTTCACCAATGTTCCTACTGTCACTGCTGAGGCTGGCTGGGCTTAATTTCAACGCAAGAGATGGCTCGCCATCTTGTGCGTATACTGTGCTTTCTTTTCTCTTTTATTGTTCGTCCTCTATCTGCATGTGTTGCATCACGGTCTGTTTGTTGCAGTTTGTTCTTTCTTTTTTCATACCTTTCTTTTATTTTCTGTTTCTGTTGGACTTAGTTGGTGGTATCGGGGTCTTGTTTTCCCTTCCTTCGTTTCTATTATCATGAATTCTTTCACTGTTGATTCTGCTTTCTGTCTGTCTACTTTTCCGTCTGTTTGGCCTATGGGGCGCATAAGTCGAGCTTCCAAAAGTTACTGTCTTCTTAGTATAATATATGTAATAGAGCTATTCTATCTTGCACATAATATAGCGAGCAAGTTAATTGTGGCTGTGTTGTCGTTGGTATCACGTGACCATTCTGTACTGGCCATTAGCAATGATGTTACAGTACGGGTCACATGACCATTCACGTGACGACCTCTATCTCCAGGTGAATTCGTAGTCTCTAATTCAAAAGAGGCAGCCCAGAGATACACTATTCGCCCAGGCGCAAAGGGTACGATATGTAGGTGAATACCATGTATATCTTTCATACAGCAGTCACGGCGGCTTTCAGTGGTAAAGTTGTTCGAGGAAGAAGAAAAAAGATAGATCATGAAGCATGTTGCATTGCGGTTCCCAAATGCGGCACTGTTGGCCACTACAATAAAAATGATAGTTTACAAACCACCCAGCAATAAAAAAGATAAACAATCACTCAACGCCGAATTATCCCCATTGTGCCAGTAACACTAGACCATCGTGTGGTATTCCTTGAACCACCGAAACGAGAAGAAAAACAAATTCAGACAAACACTATGTGCGTTTAGTTGCGTTCACCACGGAGGCGGCGGGCCAGTTGGATGTCCTTCTGTGGGATTGTTAGTAATGTGTCGCGATGTTTTGTTTGTGCAGTGTAGTAGATGCTTACCGACTGGATGGTGACACGCTTGGCGTGGATGGCACACAGGTTGGTGTCCTCGAAGAGAGAGACGAGGTAAGACTCGACCGACTCCTGAAGGGCGCCGATGGCAGAAGACTGGAAGCGAAGATCCGACTTGAAATCCTGGGCGATTTCACGAACCAGGCGCTGGAAGGGGAGCTTGCGGATCAGAAGCTCAGTCGACTTCTGGTAGCGACGAATCTCACGGAGAGCGACGGTACCGGGCTTGTAGCGGTGAGGCTTCTTGACACCACCGGTTGAGGGAGCGGACTTGCGAGCGGCCTTGGAAGCCAGCTGCTTACGGGGAGCCTTGCCACCAGTGGACTTACGAGCGCTGTAGACAGGAGAGAAAATATGTTAGGAAACTGCTTTTTTTCTGTATCGCATCTCATGAGAGCGAAAAACGGAGCGACGTAATAAATTAAATGTACTCACGTCTGCTTAGTGCGGGCCATTTTGTTGATGTGTATGTGTTGACAGAGGAAATAAAGTTAAATGGGTGATTGTGTTGGTGATGAAGTGATGGTAGATGAGGAGATAAATAAAAAGTGTGGAGTGTTGATGCAGGAGGAAAGAATTGGAAGCAGGATGAGGAACATGACAGGTATTTGTATTCTGCGTGTGGGGCCTGTGACTGATTTGTGATTGCATTTCAAAGGCAACAAAGGCTAAGGAAGTAATAAAAAAAAAAGAAGGCAGGCGCGAAGCCAAACAGGCGCCACTACGCAAAAGAGGGAGAGAAAAATGGCGCGTTGGTCAGAAAAGGAATTAGTGGGTCGCGGGACAAAACTTGGACTTGTTAATCTAATCCAAGGATAGAGTGAGGTGTGTGTCTGCTCAACAACACCGGAATATGACAAGAAAGAAATATTGAAAAAAGTACCAACTAGCAACGTTGAAGTCATCAATACGTCTTGAGATGAGCAGCATGGAGTACACATTGCAAATACTCGTTATCTCTTTGATGATAACTGTAGATTTACGCCAGCCCAGACTATGTTGGTTCAATACAAGGCAATCGCTATTTAGGCTGTCCTGTGGTCGTAACCCTAACAATGGCTAGCTGTCAATGATGGTCTTGTGTGTGAATTCATATTGCAGCAACCATAGCAAACATGTGTCATCAACAACCTTGCATCTATGCAACCCATCCTTTCCAATATCTTTGCTCAGCAACAAGCCCACTTTCATCTCCTTACACGACGCGTTGCTAATGAGAAAACGCGTTGTCTGGCGTAAAACGACGCGTTTTGTGCATGCATGCAGTTAAATTGGGCACGTTTTAAGGGCGGGCAAAAGTGAACAAGAGGCACGGTTCCCCAGAGTTCACAGTGCTCAAGATGGGGCAGCCGAAAGAGGAATGATGTAGTGGAGCTGGAATCCGGTGAATGTGATTTTTTGATTGGTCAAGCTATATATCTGTCTCTTTTCGGAAGTAGCATTTCGTCAGAAACACTATTGGTCAAATAAGTTAGAGCAGCTAACTTCAGCGCGTCAAGTAATAAAAAATGGGGCCACAACGCAACAAATCAGCACGCGTTTTAGAATTATTTCTTTTTCAAGGATCCTTTTGAGTGATCGGGAATTGACCACAACTTGTTTAAAGATGTCACTGTGCCCCCAGTTTCTTCGATTTTCATAATAGCTGTTACGAATCCATCTCCAAAACCTCCAATCTGTACTTTTTCCTACTTTTTCATTCAACCTGTCTTTTCTTGTGCTACTCTACGGCACAAATTTTTACTACCACTTTTATTAACCCGCTCTATTTACAACACATTTCATAATGTCTGGCCGTAAGTAATATTCCACTCATCTCTACACTTGGTAGATTTCGCCTATTCTAATACGTTGAATTGAATTACAGGTGGCAAAGGTGGAAAGGGTCTTGGCAAAGGTGGCGCCAAGCGTCACCGCAAGATTCTTCGCGACAACATTCAGGGCATCACCAAGCCCGCCATCCGCCGTCTCGCGCGTCGTGGTGGTGTCAAGCGTATTTCGGCCATGATCTACGAAGAGACCCGTGGTGTTTTGAAGTCCTTCCTCGAGGGTGTCATCCGTGATGCCGTTACCTACACCGAGCACGCCAAGCGCAAGACCGTTACCTCGCTGGACGTTGTCTACGCCCTCAAGAGACAAGGCCGCACCCTGTACGGTTTCGGTGGTTAAACACCGGACTGATCTTGTTCGCATGCTCTTTGTTTTCTTTGCCTGCTTTCTTTCTTTCCTTCCGCACATTTGATTATACGAGTCACGGGCCACAATCTTTTCAGGTGGCATGTTTTCTTCCATTAATTTGGGGACATTTGGGTTTGGTCTTTTTTCTCTTGGTGTTTATTGCATCATATGGATGGATATGGTTTTCTACGGATGGGTTCGTTTTTGTCCACCCCAGAAGTGATGCACAGTTTACGGCGTCTTCAATTATTTCAACATGAATAAAAAAACACTGAATCTCTATCATTGACTGAAAATGCGCGTGTTCATTCTCCCATTGGTATCCGGAGCGCGACTCTAAGCTCCATGCGAGTAAAATCTTCATACACCAAATTATGGGGACCCAGTAAGGGTTAACATATCCCGGTCGATACAGTTAACCCTGGTAAATATATATATTGTGTGACCTTGGTCCATTTAAATAACGCTGGGTAACACAACACAACATTGCAGCTGGCCTAGAGAAATACTTTTGCATGGATGGAATGGGAAGGAAGCCTCTGCACGGGAATCAAACCTCACGTACAGCCTGGGAAAATGTACCGCTCAATACCATGGACCTGTCTTATATGCAGCAAAAGATGCACGGAGCGTTACACTTTTGAGAGGGAAGTATCCACATATAACTTGGAGCGAGCAAACATTTGCCACACAGGGGGAGAGAAGGGGGGGGGGCGTTGGATGACCGGAGCAAGCTTCCGCTCCGTTGTGCTTTGTGATGTCTATTTTGTTTCCATTTTATGTTATTTTAAAGTTGTCACGAAACAGGGATAGGCATGTGTGGGATACTTGCACGCACTGGTAGCTGGCTACGTTGCTGTGTGGGAAGAATATATGTGAACATATGCGAATGGAGTCGTGTTAATACAAAGAGGCTGTTCCAACCTTCCAGGAAAGTCAGACGAGGCAAACAAAAATGACGCACAAGGTGTACTGTAGAAAGGTAGAGGGACCTATCTACATAGTTTTGATGCAAAACAGCCACCTCTAAGGGTATGTATTGAAACCGAGCTTATAGGAGCATCGATATTACAAACTAGCAAACAGCTATCACGGAAAAATTGATGTCACTAAGACCCATAGTGATATATAGAGAAGCGGATGAAAACCTCCACTAGGAAGACCTTTTGTTTTGAAGCAGGACCAGTCACAGGACTGACATATACGACAAGAGGGAACATGAACATGCAACATGAGAAAGAGGAACATAGACCTAAGGTTATCTGCCTTTGAGCACATAAGATGGCTATCATCACATGTTATCTTGTGACATCAGCTCATACTATGTAGCCTAGTGTGGTCTAGAACCCACCTCCTCCTATTATCAGCATGTTTTCAGTTGCTATTATCCCAATATGCATTTCTGCTTGGAATTTTGGGCGAAAAAAAACAGCATGGAAGAAAAAAGGTTAACGCAAGGCTAAACTGTTGTTGGTATTGAGATAGAAAAAAAACATGGACATGATATGTGAGTGTATGGGTAGAAAAGACACAGAGAGACACGAGGAGTATTGTTGGACTACGGACGAGAAAAAGAAACGAGACGGGTAAGTCGACGTTCGCTAGTCTCAGGATCAAAAGGATGGGCTGCCCACACTGGGGCTTAAGTCTAGACACTAGACAGCTCCATGTGTTTAGTCATACTGGTAACAAAGCCTCTCCACGCACAGCAATGCGAGGCGACCGAAAGAGGGACACTGGAAGAGAAGGGGGCGTATTTGGGTGAACGATAATGGACAGGGAGGACGTAGAAGGCGGCATCTAATATTTCTTTTGTCTCGTTTTGTAGATACAAACCTGGGCTTTTCTTGAGCGGTATTGCGCCTTTAGACGAATGACTGTGGATCTAGAACCCGCAAAGTAAGTGGAGATGGAGTTGAATGTATGGCGCAGTACGGGGTGGTTATGGATCTGGATCTGGATCTGTCGTGACTTGATGCCCTTGATTCGATGAGGCGTGGGAGAGCGAGGGAGAGCGAGAGAGAGCGTGGGAGAGCGAGAGAGAGCGAGAGAGAGCGAGAGAGAGCGAGAGAGAGCAAGTGTGTGTGTGTGTGTCTCCCTGTTCGACGACAAAATATATATCAAAGGAAATCCGGACGAGCACTAACCGGTGATAGTGGCATCGGGATACCCGAGAACTGACTGTATTGTGCTACATGTTGTAGAATGTGTAGAATGTGCGGAATTACGTAGAATGTGAAGCAGTCATACTTGGAACCATGACGGAAGTGCAGGGAAAGGTGTGGTGGTGCTGGCCAATGACAGGCTAAAAAATGCAAAGCCCCGCAGTGGCTGCCACAGGGGTTCCCCACTCTAAGGGAGCGAACATAGCCTCTTCTTCGTCAGCGAAGACACGCAAAAAAGCTTGACAAAGAAAAACAGGCCTTTTAGACAAGAAGAGCTGAACCTGAACCTGAACCCGAACCTGAACATGAACCGACCGAGGCTTTTGCATTTGTAATGAGGTCACGACAACATAAAAGTCAAATAACACAATCTAACAGCCAAGACTTGATTGACCAATGACAATGAAAACGACAAGAACAGGCAAGACGATATAACGACGACGACGACGACGACGACGATGACGACGGGTAGTTCGAGTCTCAAATCGCTGATCTCCGAACTCCAGAATCCAAAAAAAACACCTTTTCTTTTAACTTTCCATCAGATCATTTCCCCCGGTACAAGTACTAGTGTGTTTCGGCCAATTGGTCGGTCGGTCGGTCGGTTGGCCAGCCTTGTGACAAACCTAACCTTGTTAGGGAGAGAGGCATGCACATGTACATGCATAAACGAGAATAAGGATATGGGAGAAAGCAGAGAGGAGAAACACAGGACATCGGCGGATTCCAAAAAAAGGACCCAAAAAAAGAAGCTTTGGGGGATGGAGGGAGATATTCCTCCAAACAAGAAAGGTGGGCCGAGCTACGGGGAGAGAGAAGAGGGAAGAGGGGAGAGGGGAGAGGAGCGAGGATGGAAGAGGGAAGAGGGAGGATAGAGGGGAGAGGAGGGGAGAGGGGAGAGGGGAGAGGAGGCAAAGGTCAGAGGTTCAAAGAACAAACGGGAAGAGGGGACAAAAAAAAAGGGCCAGAAAGAGACAAAAGAGTCAAAGGAGAGACTTGGTGTCCGTCAAAGCGCCAGTTAATCCTTTCCTTGAACCTTGAATCTTAGAATTTTGTCACTACAGCCATATAGCCGAAGTCGAACAACAACGAGGGCCTAAACGAACAGTACAAAACAATGGGCTTTAACTAGCCCAGAATGTGAGGTACTTTGGCTCCCGCTCTCTGAATCTCTAGCTCTGGGGTTGATTCTGATTCTGATTCTGACTCTGACAAGTGACAAGTGACAGTGATGACGATGACAACGATGACAACGATGACGACGATGATGATGATGGTGGTGGTGATGATGATGATGATGATAGTGACACTCGTCGTTCTGGTTGTCGTTCTGGAACTGGCTCCCTGGAACTCAAGTTCCCTCTATATATGGCTTTGAATATATGTGTCCTCGTTTTGCTGGCCTGTGATATTTGTCTATCTGGCTGTCTGGCTGTCTGTCTCAATCTCTCTCTTTGTCCCCCGCTCTCCCGCTCCCGCTCCCGCTACCTCTCGCCCTCCCTCTCGCTCTTCCTATCGCCCTCCCTCTCGTTCTCCCTCCTAGTTCCAGTCCTAGTTCCAGTCGTAGTCCCACTTCTATTCCCACCCTCACACTCACGCCCACTCCCCCTTTTCTGTTGCTATAGTTTGTGTTATCGAGATATATCTCTTTGCCTGTCATATAGCTACTGACCAGCCACATTGTGGTGCAAAGGTAATAAAGGAGGGAAGGGGGTGGGAATGCAATCAAGTACATAGACACACGTGCCCTATGCTCAATTGAACCCAGTCCCCTTGTCCAATGCTTCTCACATTTATTCTCTCTGTTTCTCGGCGCTGTGCTTGACATGGTTGCGTTTTGACTGTCAAGTATTTAGTGCGTTTGATGTACTTGTATCAAGGAAAACTCGAGCCACCGTTGCTTGATCGGATTTCTGGATTGCTGGATTGTTGGATACATGTGGACATGATGGTATTGATTCCAGTACGGGCCGGGCCTACTGTGTACAGAAAAAAAAAACGTGATACAAGACAGGGAGCGAGGTGGGCTAGTAAGCATGTACCCGTTGCAGTAGACGACATGAACTTGCGGGCTAGCACGGGGAGGCCTTTTTTACGCTTACGGTGTGGGGATGGAGTTTATTATAGAGTGACTTGTGTGTTTGTGTTTTTGTGTTTTTGTGGTTTTTCTTTTTCGTCTTGTGTGTTGTGCTCTTTTGCTCTTTTCGTCCGTCAGTATAGGATTATTCGTTCGTGCGTGTTTTTTTTTTGGGGGGTTTTTTTTTCCGTTATTTTACAGAAATACGACAAACTGACCATGGGGACATAGCTTCTCTCCTCTTGCTCGCTTCCTTTGGCGGGACTTGGACATGGACTTGGACTTGGACTTGTACAGTGGTAGCTGAAAGCGAAGTAGTTATGAACGAAAAAAAGAAAGAAAAGGAGAAACAGAGAAAGGAGAAACAGAGAAAGAAAAAAAAGAAAAAAAAAGAAAAAAAAAGAAAAAAAAAGAAAAAAAAAGAAAAAAAAGAAAAAAAAGAAAAAA